>JADBJO010002832.1:12500-147500 GCA_016801955.1 Conus betulinus
TTAAAAGTGGCTGCATCCATTTCCTTTCCACATCCATGTCAGTGGTGATCTATGACTTTCATCAAATTGTGAAATTAAAAGGCTTCAGCTTGGCGAAGTTCAAGAAGTGGTTTATATCTATGTGTGTGTGCAGACAGTGCAGCAGGGCAAGCCCGTAGAACTGCAAATCAATCTGCAAAGGAGTTCAGGTGTCGGACTCTGAGGATCAGGTAAGTCCACATCCTCTGTGACTTGCACAGCATGCTCTCCAAACTTAGCAGATATCATGGCATAGGGTATATAGACAAATCTGCAGGTGGTGACAGACACTTTTAGGAAACTAAAACTGTTACTTGTCTTTTTGTTTGTATGTTTGTTTGGTTTTTTGTGTCTTTTTTTCTGTCATCTGTGTTATGAGGATGATGATGTCATACTATAATTCACTCAGAGAAGTGGATGATGCATGTTAAGTAGCATAATGAGGATATGAGTTATGTGAGTGGACTTGAAACTTCTTGTTTTCCTCTGGGAACTTTGTTCATTTCTGCATTTGCTTTGTGTCTGCATGTATGCAGTTGCAAGGCAAATTAGCACAGCAAGCGCCATTAGCCCAATGTCACTATGGTGACAAGGGCTTCCTTGTTTGTTCATTGCTGTTTATGCCTTCCAAACTCACATAAGATTTCATTGAGAAACAAAAAAGTGTTAATTGTGTACAGAACAGAATTTCTCAGGAGAATGGGTTGGTCATGCTGAAGATGTTGGGTTCTTTGGTATGTGTATGTGTTTCTTCAATGAGAGATGAAGTGTAGGAGGATGTTGGACTGTCCTTCAGATGAAATCATTTAGTGAATAATTTGCTCATTTTCTGGAAATTCTATGTAGTCGTTCTTCTTTGCTTCTTTTCTCTTTGACTCTTGACCCTTTCTTTTCTCCTGTCAAAAAGAAAATGATGGTAACGGGGCTGGATAAATTCCATTCATCTGGTTACTACAGGCAAGTAAATGTCAAATCCTAACAGCCCTTCAGGTCATCCAGAAATTTACTTTCTGCCTGATCATTTCTCGGAGTATGTCTGAAAAGCTTAGTCCTTTTCAGTCTGGTGTGGATGTCGACTCCATTTTTTCACAGTTGTTGCACATGAATCTGATACATTTAGAATAATCCCACTGGTTCCAGTTATTTTTAAGTGTAAAGAAACCTGTAGTCAAAGTTGGCTGGCCGGCTTCACCTGTGAAACTTACTTGTTAAATTGCATTGTTGCTACATTTTTCACTTTGAAACTTTCATCGTCACTCCCAGTCAGTTCCCAGACAGCATTGAAAATATGAAATCCTCTCTACAACAAAAAATAAATAAATAAAAAAGCAAATAGAGTAGAATAGAATAAAACAAAGTGAAAAAAATGTGTGAACATGGAGCTAGGGAAAAGGGTCAAATGCCAGAGTGGTGTCTTTTGCACCAAAGAAAATGATTCTCTCATCATCTTCACAGAAGCATGGCACCATACAAGAACAAGATTGCATGTGTCCAAGATTTCCCACTTATCTGTTGAACCTGGATTTGCTTTGGTCTTGATTTCACATTTTCAGGGCTTGTTACTACTTTATGCAAAAATACACTAAACAGATAATGGTTTTTCTTTCAAATCTTCGGTTAGTGAAAACTTGTGCCGAATGATGGAACTTTTTATCCCTAAGCATGGCTGGCTGTTAAAAATTAAAAATTTCTCCCACCTTCATATGATAAAACCTGTTGTCTGACATTTTGAGTTGACCTTTGTGACCCATGCAGCTGTCTGTTCAGAAAAACCAACCTTTTCTTTTCATGTTACAGAACTCGTATATATAAGACCAACTTTTCCAAAGTGCTTGTTGACCGTAGTTTAATTGTACAGTGTTTAGAGTGGGCACTGGCTGCCCCCATTTTTTTTGCCTCATGTTTTTTCTTAATGCATTTTTTTGTGTGTATGTTTTGTGGGTGTGCATGTGTGTGTATGAGTGAGAGTGTGTATGTGTGCGTGTATGTCTGTGTGTGTGTGTGTGTGTGTGTGTGTGTGTGTGTGTGTGTGTGTGTGTGTGTGTTGCAATACTAAATGACTGAGGTCCGTTTATTTCTTCCTTTTCTTTTATTCATTTTTTCATAATGTGTGCTTGATAAGTTATGCGTCGTGGCTATCACAGTCAGCACAGCTTAGTCTGTTATTATACCAAAAGATTGTCAGTACCTAGGCTGTTATGTTATATATTGATGGGTTTGTGGGGATGTACATAGACATTTGTGTTATATTTTATTTATTTGCTCATTTTTTAATGACGAAATGGTACGGATTTCCTCTTTTTTAACACTGTGAGAACCTGAGCAGTCCATGGGTTGGGCACAGAGCTGTAGAAAATCAAAAGAAAAAAAAAGAAATGATGGCACAGTATTGTTTGATACCATGCCTCTCCTACCCCTCATCTTTGTAAAGTAACTGTGTAAACTTATAAGTTTCATAATCTGGATGCTTTCCTTATTATTAATAACTTCCTTGAATTTTTCAGCAATTTTTGTTCTGTTTTAATTAAAAACCATTCCAGCTGTCCTGAGTTCTAATGAAATAACTGGAATTTTTGACAGTTTACTGGATATATATTGTCATAAAGAAAAGAAGGGCTTTGGAATTTTTTTTTTCTTTTTTTTTTTAAATAATGAATGAGGTGCATAGTCCAGTCATCATGGTGTGCTACATGTGCCAGTAACTTTATGTACAGAGCAGTGTCTTCCATGTGAATGTTCCCTAGATGAGGTCAAGCTGACAGTGGTGAAATTGTGTCAGCCAAACAGTGAATGTCACTCTCTTTTTGTTTCCCCCTTCCCCCTCCCTCCTCTTCCCCCATCTTTCACTTCCTTTCCCCAACACCCTGTCTTTATTCTTGGTGATGGTAAAAAAAATAAAGTCTGAGACAGTGAGAGTTACTTTCAGTGTACAATTAATGCATTGATCTGTCTGTCGTGTTTTGTTTCGCTCTTTGCTGTCGGTGGTGGTGTTGTTGCTGATCAGATGTGAGAGCAAATATGCATTTGACCTTCCTCCTAATGATGACAGTGGTATGTAAACAGGAGAAGATGTTTGAAGAGAAAAATGCTAAGCATGAATAGTGTCAGAAACTGTGCTTCAGTTTCCAGGAGTATGAAATGGATTCATCCTTATGTTTTGTCGTACTGTTTCCAGACCTGTGTATTCACATACTCTAGGTGTATTCGGTATGGGATTTTAACAAGCATGCTCTTTTTAATACATTCAGAATTTAAAACAGTCCACAGTTTAGTGAATATCTGCCATTGGATGAAATTTGTGTATGAAAATTGTTTTCTCTTATCCGTCTTCAACAGAGAAAGAAAAGCTGCCAAATTCTCTGCACCACCCAAACTTCTCCAATATTATAAATTCAAGTATTGAAAAAAATGTGTATTATACACAACACACACACACACACACACACACACACACACACACACACACACACACACACACACCCATGCACACATGCACTCATGCATGCACGCGCACACGCTCACTTTCACACAGACAAGCTTGTGCGAGCAGAGAGAGGTGAAGTGAGTTGGCTGCAATGATCAATTTTTAAGTCATCGATCTCCATCTCCCCCTTCCCCCTCCTGTAGCTACCAAGTCAAATGAAATGATGCCAGTTCTTGGTTTTTTTGTTGGTTTGTTTTCTTGCCAGGGTAGATGTACACCTGTCAAATAATTTTGATGATTCTCCCCTCATTGCACCCCCCACCGACACCTCCCCCACTCCAACCCCTCCTGTCTTTCTTTCTGGTAAAAACGCATGATCATACAGCATATGTGTGTATGTGTATGTCTGTGTGTGCAAATGTATGGATGATGTGTGTGTGTGTGTGTGTGTGTGTGTGTGTGTGTGTGTGACAAAATTTTTCCCCCCCCACTCCCTGCCCCCCTCGAGCTTCTTCATTCTTTCCTGATATGTCCCTTTGTGGTCTGCAAACAACATGAATGAACTAAATCACCTCTCCCTTTCTGAACTATGTGCATGTGCGTATGTATGTGTGTGTGTGTGTGTGTGTGTGTGTGTGTGTGTGTGTGTGTTTGCATGCACACATATGTACGTGTACATTCAGTGTCTTTGTGTTTGTGTTCTAAAAAAAATAATGTTTATGTCTCCACTATCCCCCCACCCCTTCCCCACCCCGTTTCCATACCTGACATGGCCCCTGGTTAGCTTGGCTTTTGTGTATGAATAATATTAGTCTCACCTTTCTCTCGACTACAGGTGTGTGTGTGTGTGTGTATATATATATATATATATATATATATATATATATATATATATATATGTGTGTGTGTGTGTGTGTGTGTGTGTGTGTGTGTGTGTGTGTGTGTGTAAGGGGATATTCGACCAGCAATCTCACATTCGCACTTTCTCTCTCTCTCTCTCTCTCTCTCTCTCTCTCTGTCTCTGCCCTATCTCTCTTTCTCTCTCCTTCCTTCCTATCTAATATATCTCTCTGTCTCTCACCAGGACTGTCACTTGTCAGTGAATCGCATGAAGTCGCTGACTTTTCCTTAGTTTAAATTGTCCGCTTAACATCTGACATTCCTTTTGCTGATAATGTTGTTCACCAACTACTAAGGGTCTTCTCTCTTTTTTTCCTTTTACAAAATAAAAGATAACCATGTCAGCTCTTCCTTGATGTTCCAAACTTACATTTAGACTTCAGCCACACAGCACTGTTTCCAGGTGAAATATCCCAAAGAAGGCAAAACGCTTTAGAACAGTGAGTATTTCAGAAAGTCAAACAGATGAAAGCCACAGAACATACAGTGCTACATGCTTATCTTATTATGATGTGATATTTCGCAACTTTGTACAACATAGTCCTTCAGTTCACAACAGTTAAAGTCAGGCATAGCCGCCTTGCACAATGCTTACACAATTTTTTTTTACCAGTAAGAAAGAGATAGAGTGTCTGTGTGTGTGTGTTCCCCTTGGTGTGAGAGAGAGGGGGAAGGGAGAGGCAGATGTTAAAAGGTTATTATTAGGTTAAACAGCGTTGAGTTTGCTATTCGTTCACTGAGCCTTTTATCCTTCTGAGTGAAAGCAAGAATGCCACTTTTCTTTCCTTCCCCTTCCATCACAAACTGGTCATGCGTGAAAAAAAGCAACTCATCCCCCCACCCCCACACCCCCCACCCCCCCATCCTCCCCCTTTTCCCTTCCTCTGCTTTTCCTTTTCTAAACCCAGCGACATGAAGCAGGCAAGCATGAATGAATTCAGGAGAGACGGGAGGTGAATGGATTCCATGCGGAGGAAGAAGGGGGAGAGAGGGGGGGAGAGTCTAGATGACCAATTGCATCAATGTACCATTGGCTGCATATGTGAGGAGGCTTGACCAGCACATAGAACGATAGCTTGGTACAGATTCTGGTGCCATTATGGACCAGATTCGACTTAACCTAATTAATTAGTTACTCATATGTGGAGCATGTTCATGCTCAGAAAGTTAGCATGGATACTAAACTGGGTTCCAGAATACATGAGTTCATAATTTCAGAGTGAAGTTTGTGGTAGGGTCCACACCAATTGATCACAGAGAACCCGTTCTTCAACAACACGAAAATTTTGGCAGCGATTGGATTTTTATAGATACACAGATTTTTCACAGATGATATTAATATAATAATAATAATAATAATGAATACTTATATAGCGCCTATTCTCGGCGAGAGACCAAGCTCTAAGCGCTTTACAATCAACACTCGTTTACACAACGGGCTGCCTACCTGGGTAGTGCCGACTGAAGAGCTGCCAGCTGGCGCTTCATTCAGTCGTTTCCCGTGTCATCCAGTCAATATCGTTCAATATCGTTCACTCAATTTCCTTACTTCCTCCATTCTTTCAATCTCTCACGCAGGATGCATGTTATGTGTAACATGTCATCCATACCAACGGCCAAACTGGCCTTCTCTTCCGAAAGTTGGTGATGGGATTTACATGTGTGCAAGATGTTATGCGAAATTCACAAATTTTGGCGGCGATTGGATTTTCATAAATATGTAGATTTTTTCACTGTTGATGGTCAGACTTACTACTGTGTGGCAGAGCGTGCTGATGCACACGAACTGAAGCGGATTTCCTACGCTGCCTGCGACCCCCAGCACCACCAGTTCTCCTTCCTGGCCCGCGAGAAGCATCTCAACATTCAGTACTGCCACACCTTCAGGACCACCACACCTGAACAGGTCAGAGGCTTCATTACGGCAGGGAGGGCTATTTAAGGTCAGATTGTTTGTCGCTTTAAGCAGTTGTGTCTATCCCAAACAGGATGGATCTTTTGCTGCTGTAAGTGACTGTATGTATCTCACACAGGACAGTTCCTTCCTCATTTTAAGTGATTGTTTCTATCCCACATAAGATATATATCCTTCAGAGCTGTAATTAATTACATCTGACCCAAACAGGGCACAATTTTTAGGCCCAAAGGACATGTTTGCAAACATTATGTCTCAGCCCTGAAATTGATCAAATGCCCCGTCGTTAGAGTTACAAGAAATAGTTTTTTAACAGGAACAAATTGGATCCTTTGTCATTAGGAGTTAGAAGAAATGACATATAGCAGTAACAGGTCAGATCCCAAGTAAATCATATGGTCACTAACAGAGATCTGTTTACTGATACAATTTCAGTGTATTTTATACGCATGTTTGACACTCTCATAAACAGAATCGCGTCTGGCTGTGAGTCTTCTACAACATGCCCATACATTCCAAAAATAAAAAGAACTGTATGCTGTGAAATATAAGGAGTAAAAACTGACAAGAGAGCATGAATTTGTGCCTAAGTATGCTGATGAATCAGGTTTGAAATCAATTTATGTTGGCAGAACCTTTTTCAAAAGGACTTTATGCTCTGAAATATAAGAGAGAGACAAAAAAATGACAAGAGCATGAAAGCAATTTATGGGTTGGCAGAACCTATTGTAGTTACTGGAAGATCAGTTTGTTTCTACACTGTTTTGAGATGGTAGGTTAGAACGCCACCCTCATCCCCCTCACTTTTATAACATTTTGGTAATCCCCACCTCCACTCCATCACCACTCCCCCTCTATTACAAACATTTAGAGATGTAGATACACTTTGTAGATACATATTTCAGTTGTAAAGTACTAAATAGCAGGTATAGGGTGAACAGGTCTGAAAATATCTGACGTGAATTGTACAGACCATAGTAGCAGAGTGGGAAAAAGGGTGGGATTGGAGGGAGGGATAGAGGGGGAGATGGATAAAAATTTGAGAGGTTTAAATGGGAAAAGAATGGTGTGTAAACACAGATTCTAAATAAAGGAGATCTAGTCACACCTGTTTTGACACACAGCAATATTCTCTTGTTTAAAGCACGGATTGGTGTATGCACATGATATGTACTCTTTTGTGCACACATGCACACACACACACAAAGACCTACACACACACACACACACACACACACACACACACACACACACACACACACACACACACACACACTCCTTTATCCACACACATACACACAGATGCTTCAGTGTAGCTCTTGAATAAATTTTTTCTCACAAGAAAACGAAAGGTTTCTGCTTCTGGTATATCAATCTATTCTAAACTCTACAGGCTGAAGAACTCAATGTGATCATGGGGGATGCTTTCAAAATGGCCTACGCCCATCAGAGGGACACACTACCAACCTTCCATGAGCTGATCGAAGCTCAGATAGTAGAGCAGCAGGCCAGGTTTCGGGAAATCGAGAGGCAAGCTCATGTAAGTTGGATTTGTTTTTTCTTTTAGTTTAATATTTTGTGATAATCATTAAAGATATGATGTTAAAGGTGGGAAGGAAGCCAAGCTGATTGCACATCCACTTTGTAAGTGTGAGAGAATCCAGGGCCTACGGTTTAGATCTTACACAAGTTCGTTTTTTTTTCCCCATCCCCCTTTACACTTGACCTTTAGTGTGGGTTTGAACGCTGGTCTTTTAGATAAGACGATAAACAAAGGTTCTGTCTGCTGAATACAGTTAGCATATGTAAAAGAACCCATGGCAAAATGAATGTTGTCCCAGGATAAACTCAGCTGAAAAACCTGTGGTAAATAACCAAAAGTATGTACAGGTACATGATTGTCCCTGGCCAAATTCAGCAGAAAAATATTTTTTTGATAGGTAACCAAGAGCATGTATTGGCAGACGAACAAAAAAAAAATTGTTGATGCTGAAAAAAAAAAAAAAAAAAAAAATTGGTAATGCTGAACTTTGGGAGTGCAGTCTGAAGTTGACACAGAGACTCTTGTTTTGATGAAGAAGTACAGTATAGTGCAGTGCAAGACAATACAGAGTTCTGGTTTAGTCTCAGACTACATGGTGGAAAGACTGTATTCTACACTATCTCTTATTGTTGATCAGAGTGGTCAAGTGTGTATCTGGTAGATGCAGGTACCTGCAGTGTAAGGAGATGTGAGCAGCTGTCATATACCATTCATTAAGTGGATGGAACTTGCCTGTATGAGTCCAGTCTTTCTATTTAAGCCTGTAGAATGCTTAGCAGACTGAGGGTAAAACTGACTGGTGCAGAAAAAAAAAAAGTGCATTAAATGCACATAGTACGCCTTTTTCAAATTATATGTACAATTTGAAATATGTTGGTTTCAACACTTCTACCTTGTGCATTACTAAGGACCTGAAGTAAATGGATCATCAATCCAGTTTGTGTGGCAATGCAGTGATTGTGAAACAGCTTGCCTTTGTTTGGTATGTCCGTGTGACGTGCATGTCGACTAAAACCTGACACAGACAAACAGAGTACAGGACTACAGTGTCTAGTCCTGTGCTCTGTTTGTCTGTGTCCTTGGCGGTAACTAACCCCCTCTCTTTCCAAATTTTGCTTCCTTTTTCCGCCCTCAGTCACTACCTTTTGAAACTTAAAACTGACATTGAAATACACATCCCAACAGGCCGAGTTGCAGCGCAAGTTGGCGGAGATTGCACGACCGACCCCGTTCTCCCAGCAGGCCATCCAGTGGATGGAGCAGCGCAAAGTTCCTGCGGAGGAGGGCTCAGAGACTGAGCTTCTGGTGGGCAAGAACAAACTATGGGTATGTACTACTTCTGGAGGATGGGGGAAAGGGGGGGAGGTGGTTTATGTGGAATGTTTTCTTTTTTTTTTTTTTTTTTTTTTTTTCCTTTCTCTCTCTCTAAAGGAAGTTATGTTCTTACCTGCACCTGTTGTTGTTTGTCCATTGACAAGGTTTCAAAACAGCTTCTGAAATGATTTTTAATGAAATTGGTGGAAAGATGGATTGTGACCTATCTGCAGAACCCATGAAATGTCAGTGAGGATACAGTTTACAGGGGCAGATTCAGGATCCTTTGACCGAAGTGGAGGTCTGAGCTGTCTGAGTGACCTGATTTTATCATGTATGAGAATATGTCTCTGACTTGGTCCTTTTTGGCTGGTTTTACCTCTGTCTTCTTTGTCTGTGTCTTTGCTCATACTCCCTCTCTCTCACTCTATATTTTTCTCTCACCGTCCCTTGCCCCCCCCCCCCCCCCCCCACCTGTTTGTATCTCTCTCTCTCTCTCTCTTTTTCTTACTCAGTCCTTGATTAAATATAAAACTCTTTTTGAATTTTGAAATCTCTATTACTGTTTGTCTCTGTCTACGTCTCTCTCTCAATTTTGAATTCTCTCTCTTACTGTTTGTCTTAGTCTCTCTCTGTCTCTGTCTGTCTGTCTCTCTCTCTCTCTGTGTCTGTCTCTCTCTTATTCTTTTACTTTATGTGTGTAAGTGTGTGAATGTGTTATCAATCCCTTGTTTGAATAAAAGTTTTTTTTTCTTCTGAGTTCTGAATTTCTCTCCCCCCCCCCCCCCACTTCTCTCTCTCTCTCTCTTGTGACATCTGTTTTGACTCTGTGTGTCCCTTTTTCTCTTTGTGTATGTGGGTGTCTGTGTGTGTGGTGTTTTTATATTCTTGCATATGGACACCTACTTACGTAGAATGTGTGTGTATTGAAGAGAACGGTAAGCCGCCTATGCGTGTAAGTCGCTCTCTTGATGAGTGAATCTTTATCAGATTCATACTCAAGCTTCCCACCATAGTTGCCATGCGTAAGAAAAGCCAGAATGGACTGGGCTTAGAAAAAGGTGTTTGAAACCCATTTTAGTTTAACAGAGTTGCTGGGTGGGAGGTAGACACATCTCTTCATAGAGATTGTGTGGCAGTGCCCAAAACATTTCTTCCTCCAGTAGAAGATGTATTCATGGCTAATGACTGTTGCTGAACACAGAACCTTTCCCCTTTGTTAGTGGTTTGGAATCTGGAACATGCGGTTTAATGTAATTTGGGGATATGTGTGGAGTCTTTTTTTCATTCTTTCTTTCTTTTTTATGCCTTGTCATCACGTATGCACAAAGTTTGAATGGACGCTATTCCGTTCATTTTCCAAGATCACTGCTATGTTCATGTCCCTGCTTAAAAATAGGGATGTCTGATAATTTGTCGACACTTTTTGCCTGACTGGGCTAAGTGTAATCTTTATGAAGTGATTGTGGGTCAGCTTACTGTTTTTGGTGGCTTATGTGTGCTTCGTTGTTTATGTGTCTTACATAGTGTGATCAGTGTTGTCCTTTTTCTTGTCTTTTTTTTTCTCTCTTCTGATGGTGTTGCTACGGGAACTGTTTGATGTATGGATTGAGAGGTCCACTAGAACCAAGTCACAGGTAGATGTCACTGCAGCCACATGTTTTAACATGGCTGGTGGCTTGATTTAGTCACATGACCTTTGAAAATGGCGGCAAAGATAAACCAAGAATGAAACAGAAACAAACTGTATTTTTAAAAACAAGTCAGGTCAGCCAAAGTGTTACACTTCCAGCCTTCACACAGTGTTTCATCCATTCCAAAATATACATACATCTTTACATGACCAGAAATCTCAGCTGTGTACAGTTTTTGAAATGAGAAAACTGTGATTACAAAGCTTTACATGGCAGCAATTGTGAGAGAGACAGTTTTGTGTTTTCAGCATTTTACTTGAAACTTTTGAACACACTGACTTACTGTCATAGTCTAATCAGTTTTCTCTGTCTGTTAGTAAGAGTGACATTTTGAGTTACGTTCTTTGGCAGTTGATATCTGGGTCAAAGTACATGAGGTTCGAACAGGGTCTGCCACAACCATATGGCTCAAATAGGTCACGTAGCATCATTTTTATTTGTCAGTGCATGGCTTCTTCATGTTGAATGTTAAAGCTTTAAGTATTTTATTTTTATCTTTGATTGATGGATACCCACATTTCAGCGTTAGAATATTATCATGTTATTTGTTTCTGATGTATTGCAGATCGGGTGTATCAGCACAGAGACTATACGCAGTAACCTTTAGTGTGTGTGTGTGTATGTATTCGTGTGCGTGTGTGTGTGTGTTTGCTTGTGTGTATTTGTCTGTGTAATTATGCATTTGCATACGTATGTATGTGTGTGTGTGTGTGTATGTATGTGTGCAAGGATGAAAGAGAGAGAGAGAGAACATGATAGGGAGAGAGAGGAAGAACGGGAGATACAGAATCCAGCTGTGTGATTTGCAACATGAATTGAATCTTTCTCAGCAAAGACAAGTTCAGCCACAAGGTGACACAAGTCAGAGAACTGTAAACAGTGCTGCAGGAAGTAGTGATGTGACACGGCAGGCCAGCTTTGTGTAAGATATAACTTACTCCCCTGCCTGCATATTGTGGCACACAGCCCGGAATCACCCAGTTCGGATTGTAAGTCAAGCTGCATTTCATTTCTTAATCATTCAGGCTTTTCGCACTAACACTATGAAGAAGAATTTTTTTTTTTCCCTTTCTTTCTTTTCATTTGCATTTTGTGGAAGTTCGGGGCAATGTCTTTGACCATGCTTTGTGTGGAAACTTGGTTTTGTTTGGTAAGAGAGAATAATGATGCTGCCTTCAGTTTCAGAGGTAAAAGTCTTATACACTGGGCAGCCATTGGGGAGTGAGTTGAAAAGAGATTTTAACTTCTTTCCGGACCAGCATTGTGAGAGGGGTGCCTATCTCTTTCCTTCACTGCTTTAACTGCCCCATCCCCAAAGAGAAACAGATACCCATTGTTAACTTGAGTCAACTGGGGTGGTGTTCAAACCAGAGCACACATCTGCAAACTGTTTTCTTGTTGTGTTGAAGTTCTGCTTTTAGAAAGAAGCGCTCTTACCATTGCACTACCCCACCACCCAGCTCACATTTATATGGTGGAAATTTTGGCAGTCTTTGTTGGTGCAAAATGTATACAAGACTGTTTTGATAGGGCATGAGTTACAGAAATGAAGGAGGGGGAGGGGGTTAGGATCTTTGATGCGGAATTACCTCTTACCTCAGAGGGTTTGGGAGATTAGCAGCAAAGAGATCAAGAATGCCAACATGATCTTTGATGCAGAATTACCTCTTGCCTCAAAAGGTTTTGAGATTATCAGCAAAGAGGTCAGGTTTGAACGATGGGTGAACTGAGGGTGATGACCGTGTGAAGACGTGAGCTTGGTCTGTGTGTTGATAAGGATATTGTGGCTCTGCATAGGAGCGTATATGGCTTGGGCTTCATGTGTGACTTTGTCTGCTGTGCTTGAAGAAAAAGTCAGCTTCACTTTCTTCTTTTGGTCACAGTCAGTAAACATGCGTATTCCATGTTGGTTTATGAGAGAGAGAGAGAGAGAGAGAGAGAGAGAGAGAACAAACAAACAAAAAAAAAAACTTGCTTTATTTTCAGTTTATGTAGTTGCTTGCTTGGGTGGTTTGCTGGTTTCTTCAGGCACTTGTCAGTGCCTTGCTTCATTTCCAGACCTCCACCAGGAGGTTCTCTGCTCTCTATATCGGCTTGGGTGTATATCTCCGACTCGTCCCAGACAGAACTGGCTGACAGTGACAGCACAGTGAGGCCTCCTCAGAACAGGGGTCATCCTGAAGACCGTCCCTCCCTCCCTTCCTCCCTAGCCTGACTCGTTCCTGTCACCCGGCCATTCCCAAAACCTTATCAAAAGAAAGAAAAAAAAACAACCAACAACTTGGTAATGACATCACCAGTACAAGAGAATCAATGTAGTAAAGGGTCGAAGCAAAATCTATCTTTTGACGTTTGTTGGCAGTTATGATCCTAGACATAAAACAAATGAAACAAACACAAAGGAAAAAACTTGGAAGAATAGTGTAAGGTACCAAAGCAGAATGAATCTTAGTTTAAATGTCATTTGACACATTCGATATCAGAGAGAAAGAAAAACAATTCTTGCAAGCAATTGAATCGGAATGGATCTTGTAATGTCGTCAGTAGTGGTGATACGAGGAAGTTGGAGAGAGGGTTGGGTGGTATCTATCTATTCACTGTGCAACAGTGAATTGAGCTTGAAACCTGCGAATACACTAGAGTATAGCCGAGAAAACAAAGTTTGAGTGGGATACAAACAGTTTTGATGTATCTGTGATAGTTTGGGAGACAAATCAGACGAGACATGATCGATTTACATGAAGTCTGACTGAAGTCAAGAAGACAGATCAGCCTTGGTTGAGGTCCTCTCCTCCTGGGTGCCCTTGCTTGTTTTGTTATTGATGGTAGTCTCCCTTCCTGTGACATCGTATTCAAAAACATGACTCACAAAAAAGAAGCTTTGGTTCATTAATTAGATTTTGAAATGAAATGGTGATTGCTAGGATCACAGATGGGGTCTTTGGAGTCTGAAAATTTTAACTGGGTGGAAAAAGCTGCAGTTCTTTCCATCTGTCTACAGAAACCAAGCACAGCAAAAACAATGTTTTACTGGATAAACACTATCCATTTTTTTTCCTTTCTTACTCTTAGCATTTTTCACTGGGTGAAAAGCAGGGAATAATGTTTTACTGGCTAAAAACTGTTCAAACTTTCCTTTCTTACTCATAGCAAGTTTTAACTGGGTGAAAAACAGGAAGTAATGTTTTACTAGCTGAACACTGTTCATACTTTCCTTTCTAACTCTTACATTTTTAACTGTGTGAAAAACAGGAAGTAGTGTTTTACTGGCTGAACACTTCAAACTTTCCTTCTTTATTCTTTTCATTTAACTGAGTGAAAAACAGGAAATAATGTTTTACTGGCTGAACACTTCAAACTTTCCTTCTTTATTCTTACCATTTAACTGAGTGAAAAACAGGAAGTAATGTTTTACTGGCTGAACACTTCAAAACTTTCTTCTTTATTCTTACCATTTAACTGGGTAAAAATGCTCCTGTTCATTCCACCTGTGTCCATAAACCAAACACAGGAAATAATGTTCTCCTGGCTGAATACTATTAATGAGTATTTTCATTTCTTACTCTTACTATTGAACTGGGTGAAGAAGCTCCAGTTCCTTCTATTTGTTTCCATAAGTGAAACTCACGAAATGATCATGTACTGGCTGAATACTTTTCACACAGTTTACTTTCTTACTCTTACCATTTAATTGAGTGAAGAAGTGGCAGTTCTTACTGTTTGCCTCCACAAAACAAACTCAGGAAATAATCTTGGACTGGCTGAATACTGTTCACTTTTTCCTTCCTGAATGACGAAACCGGGTGAAAAAGCTCCAGTTTTTTTTTCCATCTGTCACCTCAAACCAAACAGAGAAAATAATGTTGTACCAGGTGGATACTGTTTGCACTTTCCATTCTTACTCTTTACCATTTAACTGGTGGTGGGGGGGAGGGGGGACCTCCAAGTGTGTAATGTGTGATGGACCATTCAGTTTGAAGCATGTCTTTATAGGCATTCAGTGCTGCAAGTTACCACATTAGTGCTGGTCATGAAGTCATATTTTCTATCTCTTCAGCTTCTCAGTTACATAGATGTTGGTTGTAAATGTTTCTTTGGACAGGACGTTCTGCAGATAATGGGTCCCAAACCACAAGGAGATGATCAGATTCAAATTTCAGTCATCTGCCCCCTCCCATTTCATTCCTTCTCCTCCTCTCACTCCATTGAATGGAACAGTTTACAGGATCCAGCAGTGACTATGGTGTGATCTGGTGTCCGGAGGGCAGCATGACTTGAAATCATCTCTAGGTCATAGGTTGATAGAGGGCAACTGACAGTACCAGCTCTGTTGACAGGCCAAACATGCCGTGGATCAAGTCCACCACCGCATCTCCATGCATGAAACTGGAGTCGACGATTCCATCAAACAGTCCGTTCCTGGCCAACACAATGACTCCATGCCCTTCCCCCCCACAATGCTCCGTCGACGGGAAGCCATTGGGCTTAAGCCTTTAAAACCACCCTCTTCGGATGCAAGCAGCTCGGCGAGTGCGGACTTCAGAGCACGCCTGAACCTTGCAAAACACTTAAGATCAGTCTCCTCGGAAGCAAGCGACTCAACAGATACGTTCTTCGAACCAAGCCTAAACCTCACAAAACACAACTCTTCTCCTTTTCCTCAAGAGGAGACCTTCGAAAGCAGAGCATCAGTGATTAGTCACACTCCAGTTGAGGTCAGCGACCCTGTTCTGTCACACGCAGCACATGTGGACAGTGGTCCGAAGAAACAAGATATCAGGAGCAAGATATCACCAGTGAAGGTTCTCAAAAGTGCCATTGGAAAACACTTCGTCCGCAGTATGTCTGATACAGCAGGTCAGAAAGCCTCATTACCCACTGAGGCTGACTCCAGTACAGGAGAGAGAAGAGGCATGGATCGCAGAAGATCGGCAGATTCTGTGGTGAGGAGGCTTAGCGTTATGTAAGTAGTCAGACATGCCAACTCTCTGCCAATGAAAGGGAGTGGGAGGAGGGGGGCAGGCTTCCCTTATACAGAGAAAAAATTTGGACCCATTTTGCCATGAAAGAAATATAATGAAACTTCTTGACTAGAGGTCAGGAAATGGTGCAGTTAGATCGTTTTGAAGGATCAGAAGCACAGTTGAGCACATTTCTTTTGAAAATGGATATTCCAGCAATTTGGTTTGCACAGTGGAATGACTGGTCCCTTCAGCATTATTGGCTATCCCCAAATTTGGCTATTCCAAAATTTGGTTGACTAAGTAAAGAAATTTCCATTGGCATCAGTTTCAGGTTACACAGATCAGCTTTATGTGTTTGGATTTTCTAATTAGGAATTGAATGCAGAAAATGAAAACTGTGAAAAAAAAAAAAATGAAAGAGGTGAGATAGAATTGGTGATTTGTCCCCCACAGTTCTCATGGTCATTGCTGTTTCTGCCTGTGGTGACCTGTTTTGCTGCCATCAAAGCTGAAAGCCCCCCTTTCAGTTGCTTCATCTGCCCTACTCCCCTCCCCTGTGCTCCAGCCCTCCTCTCTCTCTCTCTCTCTCTCTCTCTCTCTCTCTCTCTCTCTCCATTTTTTTAAGGTGGGGGTGGGGAGTCCCACAGTCCCCCCCCCTTTTTTTTTTCCAGGGAGTTGGCATGTTAGAGAGTTAGCTCATATAACGTCATTTCACATTGCCAGTTTTCTCCCTTTCTTGTCCATAAAGCTCAGTCAATCTGATATTATTTAGAAACTTGCATAGTTTTTTGTTGTTGTTGTTGTTGTTTTTAAAGGCATTCATGAATAATCCATAAGAAAAACCCAAATATCCCTCTGTCAGAAAGGTGGAGGTAGTGGTTTTTTGAACATGTCAATGTGAAATGAGAACTTACTGCCACAGAAATGCTTCATGGTTCTGCAAGAAAAAGGAAATGTAAAAAATTCAGTTTCTCCTCCTACACAGTCAGTTGACTTTAGGTGGGAACTATCTGAGTGAAATTTTTTTTTTTGTAGAAGTGTTTCTGCACCCACACCTCATACGTAGATTGAAAACTCCAGTCTGCATAATTATGTGCATTTTTGTTTGAAACCAGTGCATACAGCTGATCATGATGTGTGCACATTAGCAAAGAAAGAGTGACAGAGCAGCCAAGACGAGATCAACTTTATCATTTTTCATTATCTTTATTAGTAACTGGGATGTGAGGGACTAAATCATTTTACAGAGGTGTCACAAGTTGCACATTTGGGTGCAAGTGGATGAACAGTGTGAAGACACTGATTCGGCCTTTCCAGCTGTGTGATGATGTAGGTCAAAGGGGTGGAAGCCTTAATCTTACCATACGTTACAACTGTATTTGTAGTTACTGGAAACCGTACAGATGACTGTGTCATAGAACCCCAGTTATATCCTCTGTCACTTGACACTGGCTTGCTTCCTTTTTTGCCTTTCTTTTCTTTTCTTTTTTTTTTTTTAAGTTAGAATTTTTCATTCCCAGTTATGCTTGCATGTAGGGTGAAGGGTAGTTTTCTTTCATGTAGTTCCTGCTGTTTGCACAGCCTGTAATTTTAGACACGATTTTCATTGCATACTTTGTCATTTCTAATTAACTGCTTGTATTGCTTATTCTGGTTAGATGGCTGAGGTGGCTCGTGTTCAGTGTATTTTTTGTTTTTAAGATAATTTACGCGAGGACTTTTTTTCACTGTCACACCGTCACTGCCCCCAACACTTCTCCTCCACATTTTCTCCTCTCCTGCCCTTCTCTTCCACTACTTACCCTCTCCTCCTTTTCTCTATGCTTTCAAAAAAAAAAAAAAGGGAAAAAAAAAACAACAAAAGGCTCAGTTTTTCATGAAATCCAAATTAAGGATATAGATATTCATAAGTGACTGTTGCCAGCCTACTCTACTTGTTGATTAAATCTCTGAGCAGAAGGCGGAAATTGCCTGTTAATTTTGTTTAAAAAAAAAAAAAAAAAAAAAAAAAAAAAAAAAAAAACGAAAATAAAAAAAAAAAAATTTTAAGGGATTAAATGGTTGGTTGTTAGTATGAGTTTCATTCAAAATAGAAAAAGAAAGAAAGAAAGGGAACAAATTTAAAGAATTCAAGAAAATGTTCTTGAGACTGCTGGCGATGTATGTTAGTGTATTCGCAAGAGCATAAAGTGAGTGTAGTAAAAAAGTTCTGCTTGTTAATTTATTCATGGTTATGTCATATGTAAGAGCTTAATATCAGAATAAGCATAGAGGGGAAGGGGAATGGAAGAAATGAAGTTTGACATTTTCAAATAGCATCCAAGCTGTAAGCCCAGAGTTGCCACGGTGGTTGATTGATTCTTGATGCAGACCTTTGTGTTGTGTTCAGTGTTTCTGTAAGAGTACTTTAGGTTTTGTTGTCGTTTATTCTCGTTCTCCCCTTCTTAGTAAAAGTATATGTTGTTTGTATAATCACTATCCATATCAGGTTTTTTGTTGTTGTTCTGTTTTACTACATTTTTTTTTTTACTGAAAGTCAAGATGATGATAATTGTTCAGTCACTGTGGGAGAGACTAAGGGTTTGGTGGATGGGAAGGTGTAGGGGATGCTTGAGTGGAGGTGAGTAAGGAAGCATGGAAGGGGATGGGGGAAGGGAAGATGGAAGTGTGGAAAGATAGCAGAGGAGAGGGGAGATTCAAGGTACTCTGTTGTAATTCTTTATCGTAAAATCTATTTGTGTCATGTTAAATGTCCAGCGTGTGTCTATGTTACTTCTTCCTTCATTGCTGTCGCATCTCAGAGGGAGAGAATGGCAACTCCATGGGTGTCAGTTCTGTCTGATCATAGCCATTCTTTCTGAGCTGGGTCGGGTGTGAGTGGAGGGGTGGGCCTTCGTCCATGGTTCTCTTGGTGACTGTTCCATCAGGTGTCATTGTGTTGTGGAAACGTATCAGCTGCTTCCGTTTTTCAGTGTTCAGTATTGGATAGATGATGGTATCTGTTACAGTTTATGATCACAGTAGATGTGTTGTACATGTTGTTGTTGATGTTGTTCTTCTTCTGAAATTCCTGTATCTGTTTGTCTGCGACTTCGTGTTTTGCCAGTATATGAAATCTTAGATTTTGATAGCTTTGTTTTATGTGTGGTTGAATTTCTCTTTATCAGTAATTAGTAGTATTTTCACAGATGCTTGTTATTTTTTGATAGCTTGTTTTATGTGTGGATGAATATCTCTTTATCAGTAATTAGTAGTATTTTCACAGATGCTTGTTCTGTTGTCTTTCATGTAAAAATCGCTATTGTACTTGTTTAGTTCTAAAGCTCATGATTTGTTATTTTGGCTCTGTGGTTTTGGTTTAGGATCTTTTTTGGGTTTGATTTTGTACCAATGGGTGTGTGTGTGTGTGCGGGCCTTGCTGCCATGGCAGGTGCCCCTGGAGAACCGTCCCCTGCCCACGGCGCCTCCCGTGTCCTCCCCAGTCAGCAGCACCAGCAGCACCAGCAGTCGTGCTGGAGGGGAGGCACCCCCCCTCCTCCCCAGCGACCCCCCTGCCCTTTCCCACCAGCGCCATCACAGCCTGGAGGACGACGACTCCCGCCTCTCGTCCTCGCCGCAGAGAAAGCCTCCCCAACCCTCCAGTGACAGCGTTGTGGCTGCCATGGGTCCAGGCCTGGCGGGAGGGAGCCGGTGGGGAAACGTCACGACAACTGGCAGCTGGTGGACATGCTGGGCACGGCGGTGGAGTCCAAGACGGCCCTGGCCTTGGAAGCTGAGCCCAAGGTGGTGGTGTGCCCAGGGTTCTGAAACCACCGCGGCGCTCACCCCCTCCTGAGCCCCCACCGACCCCTCCTGAGAGCCCTGTGTGTCTCCTCAGTCCCTCGCAGCTCCCCACTCCTGTGTCAGAATCTGCAGGGGAGAAGAGGAGGAGGAGGAGGAAGCAGAGGAGGGAGGAGGAAGAGGAGGGATGTGTGTGTGGCCTGATCTCCCTCCTCCAGGGGACTTAATCTTGGAGGAGCTGGAGGAGGAGGACGAGGAGGAAGAGATAGAGGAAGAGAAAAGATTGTCAGTGTGCTGGAGTCTCCAGAGAAGAGTGAGTGCCTATCGGACGAGGGGGGTGCAGAGGGGGGTTCTGATGATCGGAGTGAGTCGTCGCCCCCAGTCATTGCTGAGGACCCCACCTCTGCCTTCTGGTTCAGTAAAGGGTGAGTGCTTGGGGGAGGGGATGGGGGGAGGGTGGGTGTTTGTGCATCTTATTTTTGAGTGTGTGTGTGTGTGCATGTGTGCTTGCATGTGAGGTGTGTTTGCAAATAAATGAATATTTTTGGAAAAAAAAAACACAAAAAAACAGCCTTCAGTGGATTGGGCTTGACAAGGACAGACAAGGTGAACACACTTGTGTGTGTGTGTGTGTGTGTGTGTGTGTGTGTGTGTGTGTGTGTGTGTGCGTGCGTGCGTGCGCGTGTTGTGTTTGTTTGGGTATGGATCATGCGCGTGTGTGTGTGTGTGTGTGTGTGTGTGTGTGTGTGTTTGTGCATGTACGTGTGTATATGATGTGTTGTTTTTGACCACAAAGACAAACCAGTTATCTGAAGATGAACAAATGAGGTGTGTGTGTGTGTTTTGCGTGGGCCTGAATGAGAGTTGTCCAACAAGCCTGTGAATTCTTTTTTTCCTGTCTGCTTCAGAATGATGGAGTCATCGATGAGCTTGGATCGCCGGGAAATTGAAGACCCTTCCCTTCGACAGGCGCCCTGGTATCAGCCAGGGATTCCCAGGTGAGACAAAGGCTCTGGAAACAACGCATATTTCTGTGCCTTGCAGGTGATGAGTTGACAGAACAGTTATGATGGTGGCCTATGACTGTATAAACTCATAAGGACATGCTGTCTCAAGGACTGTGCCTACTTTTTGTTTGTTTCTTTCTGTCACTCGGCAAATATACCTAGCTTCACCCTAAGTGAGATTTCCATTTATGTGACTGATTTTTTTTTCTCCCACCATTTGGGTAGCCATATTTTATCTTCAGCAATAATGTCAAAACAAGAGCCCCAGTGTGTGTGTGTGTGTGTGTGTTTTTTTTTTAATTATATATTTGATGTGCTGTTGTTGATGTTTTTTGATTGTTTGTATTTTTGTTGTTGGTTTTTTTTTTGTTTGATCATCTGTCCGAATAGAACAGGATGGCATTCTCATCAACAAAGGATTAAACAGGATTTGGGTGGGGGGTTTGTTTTCCAGTGCAGGTATTTGCACATAACACCCCCCTTTAAAGTCTCATTCTAAACATTTTTATTTTTCTTTTGCTGGGGGGTGGAATTGGTAGTGGGGTTGGGTTGGGGGAAGGCCTACAGCCTGTAAGTCCCCCCCCCCCCCCCTACAATTTCTCCTTGATTTTTTTTTTTTTTTTTCTTTTTTTTAAATTTTAATACAGTGGGGCCTCAATTCTTCCTACTTTCTCCCCCATGTCTTTGTTTTTAAGAAACTGACTCACATTCACTATGCAGTGTCTGTTTTTACAAATGGACATTGATTTCTGGTTCGTGTTAAAAATGATCTGGGTTTATTCATACATGTACTAATGTATGGTCCACTAACACACTTTTGTTTGGCTGTATTTACTACACACACACACACACACACACACACACACACACACACACACACACACACACACACATATATATATATATATATATATATATATATATATATATATATATATATGTATGTATGTATGTATGTATGTATATGTATATATATATACATTCAATAAAATGAAGCGTGCGCACACACACACACACATAAGCACACACGCATGCACGCACGCACACATCCTCTTCCCCCATAAGGACGCAGGGGGTTGGAGTTTATGCTGTCATGGACTGTGAAGAGAAAAAATCTCCTTTGACCTGCTTATCTTGAGCAGGGATTGAACCCAGGATCAAAACACAAGACTTGATCCTTGTGGTCTGTGAGGCCCAGTGAGGTCTGGTTGTGCCTTCCATTGTAAGCTCTTGGCAGCATGTCTCAGCGTTCACCAACAGCCAGTAATGTGTGACGTGGGATTAACCCTTTTACTACAAAGTCTTCTTATCGAACATTTTTGCAATTACCAACTTTTTCTGTTATTTCTTTGAGTGCTGGATGCAGGTCCCATTACTTCCCCTGGTTTTTGCGTTTTTGTAACAGTACTATTCCTTTTATGGTTGGAGGTTTTTGAGACATTTTAGTATCTTAACCCAGGTTTTGGGTTGTTGTTTTTTCTAAAATGATGAAAAATACTTATACACTAGTTTGCAAGAATTGAATGCAAACATCTATCAAAGATTGAACTTGTGTCCATGCTGCATCAGACAGATCATGACAAACGTGATGTTTATTGTATCATACATGAACAAAGCCAGCCATCAACACACAAACCAAAAAATGCACAAGACTGACGCATGTATATCGGAAAAGAAATTAAATGCTGCTGCCAAGTCACTTTGGTTGTGTTCAGTGCTGCCTGTTCTTATCCAGTGCATGCATGATACCATGTATTAAGTCTCTTTTTTTTTTTTTTTTTGTTGCTGCTGTCCCAACCTCTGCGCCACCTCAGAGGGCAGTGCACCCACGCCGCTCATTCCGACACCCCGTCCACAACCACAGTCCGCAGCCCCGGCACTGGCAATGCACAGGGAGCAGTCAATGTCAAGCTGTCAAGAGGCAACCCGCCGGAGGAGACACTGCACTGCTGCCGAGTCACTTCGGTGGTGTTCAGTGGCATCTGTTCTGATCTAACATAAGCAGGACACCACCTACTAAGCCCCCTACTGACAATGATAATTGCTTAGTCGCGGAGCCAGCGTGAGTGAGCTCTCCCTTCAGAGGGCACCACCACGTCTGTCCAACGACAGTCCCCATGGACTCACCGATACCGGTGACCCTGACAGAACCAAACCAAGGACCACAGACATGGAGAGGACATCGAAACTGAGGTCGCCATGAGAGCAGGGCATGAAGGGCCACAGAATTTGAGACACTCTTTTATGCTGATCAAAGAGAATGAGGATGATTAAGATGATGCTACGGATGTCCATTTCGGTCTGAGACTGCATGACAGGGCTGTACTCTACGCTTCCTTTCACTTTTCATAATATATCCCGGTGTCAACCAGGCCTGAGAGATAAGGCACCTGCAGTGTTGGTCAGGAAATTTGAGCAACACTCTCAGAAACGCATCCATTAAGTGGATGAAACTCGACTGTGTGGTCCCAGTCTTCCCAACTGAGTCCGCAGCAAACTCAACTCTGGGTAGGAGCCGGTCAGGGCAGAAAAACCCACATGACTCTGATAGGATTCGAACCCACGACCTCCCAGCCGGGAGTCCTGCGACGTTAACCACTTCACCACAGCGGCTGGTGTATTAAGTCTTCTTAATGTCGACAGACATTGGTTAAAGAGCAAAGACAGAATTCTGGCGCCACCACCAAATGAAAGAAGAAACAGACTTGAAAACAAACACACAAGTTTTGACCTACTTCGTCTTCTTTGGGCAAGACAGATAACATTGAAGACACTGAAAATGAAGGAAAAACTGTTGCTCATCTACCACCACTTAAAACCAAATATAGGTTAGTCGTGGTTCCAGCATGAGCGAGCATCCATCTCAAGAGAGTGCGATGTGTCAAGGACCTTATTTCTTCAAAGCATGTGTCCTTTCTGGCTTCATAGTCATGGTATTGTGATGAGCCTCCTGCAGGCTGTCAGTGCCAGACATGCTAACACTTCTATTGCTGTCCACAGGGAGATAGCCCTGGAGATTCTGCAGCAGGACGTGGTGGGGTCCTTCATCGTGCGAGACAGTGCCACACACCTGGGCTGCTTCGCTCTCTCTGTTCGTGTGCCGGAAACTGTCAGTCGGACCGGGGTGTCACACTACGTCATCGCCAAAAACCCCAAGGGCTTCCGCTTGAAGGTGAGGTGGTCCTGGAGAGTAGGCAAGGGGAGGTGGCCGGGATGCTGGGAGGGTACTGGATGAAAGCAAGTGGGAGAGGAGGAGGGAGGGTTTACTCAAGCTGAGAGATGCTGCACAGAGGTGGCATCATCTGGTTTTGGAGGAGAATAGTACTGGGTTTGTTGATGTTGGAAAGGCCTACAGAAATGTTCCTTTATTACTGCAATAATCATTGACTCATCATATTCCATACACATATACTTCCATCGTAGATCAGGTATGAGTTTTTTTGAACCAGAACATTAGTCCAGTTTTATTTACTCACACCATTTTTAGATGGCTGAAAGTCAAAAAGATGTGGGTTGTCTGACTGGTTGGATCAGTTACTTTTTTTTTTTTTTATTGATTTTCTGCAGGTTTTTCTGTTTTGTTTTTTTTTTATTAAGAAGGCCTGGTCACCCCAGAGCAGCATGAAAGTGGGCTGATGGTAGGATAGGTGTTAGAGCTAGTTATGAATCATGACGAAAATGAAGAAAGTGGAGATGGTTTGACAGACAACAATGATGGCCAAGACTCGGAATCCCTCACAGAAAGTGATTCCTTCAATTCCTTCAAATGCACATATATGTGTTTGTTCACATGTTGCTTCCATTTTTGTGAAGCTTTTATGAGAAAAAAAAAATCAAATTGGTTGAGAAGATTCGACAAAATAATTTAAGTTCAAACGCCCAAGCGGCACATGAGGCCACAGGTGATTCAGTTTTTAAAGTTCACTTTAAAATTGTATACAGATGAACTTATGCAAGTCAGAAGCCCCAAATTTTCCTCTACCAACTGCTTGTAGTGCTGGTCAAGGGAATTGATAGATTATATCTAGGCTGTGGACAGAGTAGATAGAGTGAAGTAAGGGTCTAGTGCTGGTGTCTCTAAGTACTGATCCTGACCCTGGCCCTATGTGCGTGCGCGCGCACGTGTGTGTGTGTGTGTGTGTGTGTGTGTGTGTATGTGTATGTGTGTGTGTGTGTATGTGCGCGCCCAGGGGGAAGCAACAAGGACTTTGCCAGCCTGACCGCCCTGGTCAGCTACCACACCCACACGGCCGACAACATGCCCTGCAAGCTGCGTCTCCTGCACAACGCCCGCAACCTCACCTTCATGGCCGCCGAGCGCGAGACAGCGAGGAGGATGCCGGCCACACCTCCCTGGAGTCAGACGACCTGCCCTCATCTATCAACCAGATGCGGCTGTGATTTGTTTTTGGGGGGGGGGGGCTAGACATGAGAGAAATTTGGGGCGGAGGGGGTGGGGGGTGGGGGTGGAGAAGGGTTGGGGGCTGGGAGGGGGAGAGTTGCTTTTGGACTTGGAAATGATGTGGTGGGTGTTTCTATTGGGATTTGTTTGTTTTAACATTGGGAGTGGTTTTGGGGGTGTGTGATGGTTGAGTATCATTCTTGATTTTGATTATTGATTTTTTTTTTTTTAACTTATTTTGTCCTTTTATATTTTTTTTCGAGACCCTTGGTCTGACATTCCTGTCTCACTCCTCATATGGCCTTTGGGATTAGCCAAGCTGTGAAGAACAGATAACTTGGTTTATCATTTATTTGTTTATTGTAAGCATGTCTCTGCCAGACAGAGTATGGTATGAGAGAGGAGGGCTACACATACCTTTGCACCCGTAACAAAGCTAATACATGCATGCTCATACATGCAATTGCATATACAAGAGAGAGCATGCACTCACAAATACATATACTCACACACACACACACACACACAGACACAGACACACACACACACACACACACACACACACACACACACACACACACACACACACACACACACACACACACACACACACACACACACACACACACACACACACACACACAACATGTACATGTATTTCATAGATGAAGAAGACCACTAAAAAACAAACAAATCAGTGTCATTTTTGTTTATTGTGGCTTTTTCATCATAAAGTGTCAAGATTATGACTTTTTTAAAAAATCATATACTTACCTGCCAAATCCTCTGATATTGATTTTTACTAGAATCAAATTAAAGTCTGTGTCAGTTAAAAGATGAAGAATGTGGTTTTTATTCGAAATTTTGTTAGCGGTGAAAAAGCTTAGCTTAAAAAATACAAAAGTAAAAACAGGTGGAGTGAGATCAAGTACTTGACTTAGATATTTTTCTTTTTTTTTTTTTTTTTAAGTGTGTTCATATGTGTGTGTGTACGCACACTCTTCATGTGTGTGTGGGTGTGTGTAAGAGTGAGAGGTGGGGCATGGGGTACACATCTGTGTCATTGTAGAGCGAGTGAGAAAGTGGAATATGTCTAAATGTACAATGTTAAAAAGAAAAAAAAAAAGAGAGAAACACGTACAGAGAAAGAGAGAGAAAGAACTTTTGAGTTGATGACAAGAAAAGGAGAGAAAGAGAGAGAGTGTGATCATTGACCTGTTTCCAATGCCAGGAAATTACCCCCATTCTGGTCATTTTGTCTCTCCCTTTTTTTTTTTCATTCCTTTTGTTTTTTTCAATGAAGATCACTGGTTGGTGTTCACATCCGTAAGGTGGTATTCTGGTCACTTGCAATTTACAATCTTGCCGCTTTATCTCCCTCGAGCCTAACTCCTTCTTTCCCTTTCTCTAGTCATTGTGATTTTGGTTTCAGTTGTGGTGAACTGAACATTTCATTGTTGTGTATCAAGGCGCATGTGCATTTAAAAAAAAAAAAAATGTTTATTTATGTTTACACCCTGGTTCTTGTGAAGGATATCTTGGAAAATATATTTGTATTGACTACACTCAGTATTGATGCCCACAAAGACAATGTCTTTGCCAGCAGTGATTCAGTTTAGTGATCTTGGTTATCATTTATTTATCATTTGTGTGCGTATGTGTGTGTTTGCATGTGTGTGTGTGTGTGTGTGTGTGTGTGTATGCAACGTGCATGCATGTGTGTGTATGTTTTGGAATATGTGTGAGCTAATGTTGACAGTTGTTTTTGTTGTTTTTTACTTTATTGTGTAGCAGCAAATTTTATGTTGCGATATGGGGAGTGTACACTGGTGTCAGAAACATGGTTTTTTGCCGCTTTACGTTGGATATTATAGGTTTGCCTATTTTCGTGGGCATGAAACAGCGCAGCAGTTCAGTGTCAGTGATATTTGGATCATATTGTGTTTGGCTGACCCAAGGTTACCGCTGTTTTTTTTTTTTCTCTCTCTCTTTTTTTTTTTTTTTTTAGAGTTCTGGCAAGGGATACGGAGGTTTTTCTTTTTCTGTCAGATGCAGCAGTGTTGCTGGCAGGGTACTTTTATCGTCAAAGAGGAGGATAGGTAACGCATCTTAGCACATTTGGTTTGGTGGCAGTTGAGCCGGCATAATGAAGAGGGGACGAAGGGACTGGTCGCATAATGGAGAGGGTAGACCAGTCTGATGATGTATCTTTTGGGGAAAGGGAACAGTTTTTGCTGCATGTGTACTCATGTGCATGTCTCTTGCTGTAACACCATCCAGCCCTTCATTATCAGGAGTGTAGGTCAGAAGGTCTGCTGAAGCTGAGAGTCTGTGTAAGAGGATCCCTTAGAAGTGAACTTTTTTATGAGAGAGAAGAAAATTGTTTGGAAAGCTTGTCTGATGAGGCCTCTGTGTGTCTGTGTTGTGTGTGTGTGTGTGTGTGTGTGTGTGTGTGTGTGGAACCTCACTTGCTGGCTAATGCAACAGAAGTCATTCAGCCACTCGTACACACACACACTGCAAATCACACAAGATAATGGCTCTGACATTCAGTTTGATGGATGGTGAGTGCATCACTTTGCCAGAGATCTCCACGAAGTCTTGACAACAAAAACGAGATTGTCTGTGCAAATCCTCATCGTCAAAGCCAGATGGCAATGTTGTGTTGTTACAGACACAGTTTTGTCCCCCAAAAGTCTCTGAATTGATGACGTACAACATCACCATTGTAGGTATATGGAGCTGATCCCCAGATGTGGTTGAGAAGCGTACAGACAGTTGGATACATAAACAAAGCTACCATCCAGGACATCAAGTTTGAAGATGTGTCGTATAGCTTGAATACAGTGCAGGGTCTTCTGCGGCTGGTGTCATGAATATGGATTGTTTCTGTCAGACCTCTTTGATGGCACTGTGATTATAGTTTTTTGTGGAAACATTAGAATAAGGAGACATCCCGGTAGCTGCCCTAGAGTTGTGTTTTTAAAGATATTTGGAGTTTGTTGTCTGTCTGGGATTTTTTTTTTTTTTTTTTAATTTGGCCTAAAAATGATTGATCTGAGTTTGTCTGGGAAATTGGTAAGGACTTTAAATCAGAATGTATGTTTGCAGTCATGCTCATAGGTGTGTATGTGTGTATACTGTGTACATGTTCGCATGTTATTTTGCGTGCGTGTGTACGCATTTGTGTTTTAGGATGTGTGCCAGTGCAGCATTTTAGAATTGAACTGTATGCTCTTCATGATTTAGTTTATATGTTTATGGGATTTGGTTTTCTTGGCACACTATAAGTTTACAGTGTTGACATATCATTTGGAGTGGTTTCATGTGTTGATGATAGTTTTGGTCAGAAACTACGCTCACGATAAATGTAGGTCTACGTTTGTTCATGTGTGTATGGGTTTTTTTTTTTTTGGTTTTTTTTTCTGTTACTCCCCTAATTTACAGGTCAACTTTTGGATAAATGCATCTACTTTTGTAGATTCTGGTGCTTTTGCATTTTGTTTTCTTCTTCATTTTGATTGCAGGTGCTTTTGTTCATTTATTTCATTTTTTTAATGATTCACTGTAAAACTGCAAAGGCGAGATGTAAGCTAGGGGAGGTAAGATAGTAACTTAAGATTCTTTTTTGGTGCACACCTTGATGTGCATAGGAATTTGTGTGGGTGCAGGTGTTTGTGTGTGTGTGTGTGTGTGAGTGTGTTAGCGTTAGGATTCTCTGTTCAGCTGAATGGTTCCAAGCGCTGACTGTGTTGAATGACCGCCGTCATTGGATAAAGATAGTCCTAAGCTGACTATCACTGAAGTGGTATTTGCGTTATGATGACAGGTCCTGTTCAGTAAGGACTGTATTCTGTTGACGATGATCAAGGTCCTGTTTGCTCTGCTTTTAACAATAGTATGACTTGTTGCGGAAACTTTAGTGGAAACCGGTCATAGAACTGAGCAGGAAGCAACATCAAAATACTTAAATTTTTTTTTTTCTTAATAATTGCGACAATTTTTTTTTTTTTTTTAAATGATGCCAGGACTCCTGTTATCAGTTTGGTCAGTAAAGTGGGTAGAACTAATCACACACAAAAATAAAAGCTGAAAAATGGCATGCATAGTGGTATTTCAACACACAAGAAAAAAAAAAATTAAACGCTTCAACATTTAAATTTGGGGAAGGGGCTGCCGGCATGAGAAAGGGGAGAGGGCAACTGAGGAGTTCATTGATCAACAGAAACTTGTATTTTGCTTGACATGCATTCTGACATGATTGCGTGCAGGAGACCTAGGCTGTATATAATTTTTCATATCTGATTCAGACAAAGTAGTGTGCTGCCTGTCAGGGCTAGAGGTCAAGCAAAATGTTTAGAATCATGTATTGCTTTCTTTTTTTTTTTCCCCCCCCTGTGCACCATGAATTTCTGTTCTGATCGATCCTTGTATGGTAGGCAATTTTCACAATTTGTTGTCCTCTTAGCGTTAGAAATACCCTCCACTTAGAACAACATTCCATTGAAGAGTTCTTTCATCAGGATTTCTGGAGATCATATAAAAAACCTTTCACTGCAAAAAAAAACAAAAAACAAAAAAACAAAAAAACAAAAAAATTTGCAGAAACCAGATAAACCATGGAAAGAAGGAAAAGTTTTAAAATGAGCAGTGGAGACCAACTCAGTAAACAGTGTTCTGGGGAAGCAGCTTTTGCTTCCAAGGTGAAAAAAAATGACATGCATGCAACTCTATCGATTTGCATGCTACCTATTCACATGGCACACACACAGGCAAGAGACAATGAATCAGAAAGCTTCTCAGAGAAGGGAGTCCCCACTTGCCTGTATGCTCCAAACTCACACATGTACACACCAACCAAGCTAAAGACACCTGATGTTTATTCAAGACTGGCATAGCCTTTTTTTTATTTTGAACATTGTCAGGTAAGAGAAGAAAATTTGAAAAAAAAAAAAAAAAAAACCCAGAAGAAGAAAGCGTAATTTTTTTTCCACTTTAAGTAACAGAAATTCTATCTTGTGTAAAGTCACCATGCAATGTTTCCAGAATATATTTACAACTTGTGCATCTGTAGTTCATGTAGCTTTGGTTTCAGGTCACTCTCTGAAGGCAAAGTCTGTGAGAAGACGAAGCAAAAGTTGAGAAGACGTGCCATTTTGGAGGTGGGGCAGAGGTACTGACTGTCACAGGTTACCTGCTGTTGACAGCCTTGAACAGTATGGCAGTGGCAGTCTTCATGTCCTTTGGTTCCTTCACTGACTCCCCCCGCTCCCAACCTCCTCCTCCATCATACCCATTCCCCTTTGTCACCCGCTTTATCCAGTCTGCTCTACCCTAAGCCACATGTCAGGGTTCCTGCAGGTTTTTCGACATTTCATCCATGTATCAGGATCAAAAACAGAATGACGGTGCAGCCAAAAAGGAGGAACAAACAAATGGCAGAACAAACACATTTCAGCCTGGTGGGTCTTCTTCTTCAGGCAGGACAAATATAACATTCAAAACAATGGAAAAACAGGGGACAAACAGACAGGGACTCGCCCTTCTTCAATCTGAGTGTAGAATTGGGTCATTGGTTATATATCCTGCCCGAAAAGAACTAACAGGCCAAAACATGTTGTGTTTGTCTTGTAGTTTGTTTTTTGATGACGCTGTAGTTGTTGTGTTTGCTCCAGTTCCAATTTCCGCCCACAGTCACCCCACTTTTAAATCATCTACAATCTATGTCAGACAGATCTGAGAACTGTCGGAGAATGTTTCATATTGAAACGGAACTGTGAAAAAGGAGAAGGATGCCTATTTTTTAAACAACAATTGATCACATATGTATGAGCCCTTATCATCGGTTCTTGACTATGTGGGGACTCCGTGTGTGTGTATGTGTGTTGCATATGTATGTGTTTGTGCATGTAAGTGGCATGTTAATGGGCTTGTTTACGCACTATAGTCTCATGGAGTGCTGTGACTTCTATGTATTAGTCCACACACAGTTATGATACTGAAACAGTGTATGTGAGTATATTCAAGTATAAGTGTGTTTTGTGTTGTGTTTTTGATACATTATCCTTGTACCTGTGTTTACTTCTGAATATGTGTTCCTATGCATATTTTACATGCCAAGTGTGTCATTTTTTTGCTTCCTTTTTTTTTCTTAAAAGATTTTTTGATGTGTTTTTCATTTTTAGCAGGTCACATTGCACTACCATATTGTTTTGCTGCCATCTTTTTTCCGCTTCTCAGTGTTGTGAGTCAAATCAAAAGTGTGGCGCTATTTTGTGCTGTTTGTAAGTGAAAATCAAGTCCATTTTCTTTTTATTGCGTTGATCATGTTTTCTTGTGTTTCTGCTGCTTTTGTTATACAGTGAAGGGGGAACATATGTAGGTTGAGGATTTTGTTTCATTGCTTGTGAAAAGAATCAGACTTCATTATGAAATGATGTTTCAGACACCTTATGTGCAAAAGCACTTTTGAAGTTTTTTTTCTTTTTTTAGTCCTTTGGATGGGAGAATTCTGTGATGGACTTTGTGTTGTTGTGTTTCTGTATCAATCAAAGAATGCAGGGTCTGTAACAGAATATACAAGTGATGATTGCAGCACGGTTTGCAGTCGTAGAACTACCCATCATATTATTTAGATATGACCTTCACAGGTTCAGTGGTTTTGCATGTGTAACAATAACCAGGCTGTATATTTCATTGATTGTGGAAGTTGTGTACTTAATACCAATGTCGATACGGCGCTTTGTGGGGTTTGATCTCTGTTCAGTTTTTTTCTCTGGGCTATGGACATTATTCAGAGGTGTCCACTTTACTCAAGGGGTCCCTTTACATTAAGTCATCTTTCTTTATTCAGTGGCTTTTGTTGTTCAGCAATCCTTCTGTTTTGTAGTCTTTAGCGGGGCTTCCATTGATGTGCGTTATGTGTGTCATCATGCTCTAAATACCCCTGAAAAAAATATGCTTCAGGCATCTGTCAGCCCTTTCATTTTGGGAATTGGCAGTCACGTGAGGTGACCTTTCAAGATTCTTCAGGGTGTGAACCCCAGCACAAGTCCTCACATCCTTCACAGGGTTTTCCCAGTCAGTATCAAGTCCAAGTAGATACCATTTGGGTTTCCCCCCTTGCTTAAACCCAGTGAGCCCCCATGCACTCTGCATCTAATGCAAAGCAAGCTAAAAGCAGAATGTTGAAGCCAAGTGATGTTTCAGACTAACAAAGGCAAAATGGTGATGTGTGAATCTATGACTGAAATATCGCTGAAGCCACTCAGATTCTGAGTGATGTCCCTTGAGAGATCTGTTCCGGGGAGTCAGGGAACTGCTTGAAAAACAACTGCCAGCAGAAGGCTTGTTTAGTTAATTCAGTGATTTTTTTTTTTTTTTTAATCCCACATCCTTTTGATGATTATTTTATTCAGTGACCCTTCTTTAACTTTTAGTCCATCATCCTTGTATTCAGTGGCCAATCTTTAAGTCAGTGACCCTTCTGTTGTTCTGTGATTATATTTCTGTATTCAGTGGTCATTTATCTATTCAGAGGTGCTCATTTTATTCAGTGGTCTCTTTTTTGTATGTGTGGCTTTTCATTTACGTATGTTGTGAACAATGAAGGGGAATTGGAGTCACATGTGTGCGTGATAATTTGTACTGGAGTATATATATATGGCCATGGGTGATTTTTTTTTTGTGTTGATGCAATGCATATGATTATTTTGAGTTGGGGGTTCATGTTTCCCCAAAACATACGAAGCGCTGTGGATCTGGATTTTTGTTTGTTTGTTTATTTATTTTAACTTGAATGCACTTCGGATTCCTTGCTTAAATGGATGTGCATGGCAGCTGCTGAGAGTCTGAGCTTTGCACAGGTGTGTGTAAGAGAAAGGAGGGGTTATTTGGTGATGGTGTATGTTAATCTAGATTTTCTCTCTCTTTTTTTTTTTTTTTTTTTTTGGGGGGGGGGGGGGGGGGGGGGAGGGGCAGGGAGGGAGGGGTTTCTATGTAAGAGCATGTAACTGGAGAAGAACATAGAAGTGATGTAATAGTTTGCATTTGTTGTTCTGTTATTGTTAATTTTCCCCTCCACCAATTTTTTTTTTTTACCCCCCCCCCCCCCCCCCCCCCCCCCCCCCCCACCCCCAGTGTCTGTTGGTTTGTCTGTCTATTAGCAAGATTTATAACCAAAAATGACGAATTGTGTAAAAAGTCCTTAACTACTTTAACAAAATGTGACAGAACAGTCTGATATTAACACGCACACCCACCCCCATCCCCACCCCCTCCCCTTTCTTGTGGTTGGATATGGGCAAGAAACAACCTGAAATGAAAGTGAACTTTCACAGAAGATGGAACCATGGCACAAGGCCTTTAAATTTCGGTGCAGATGTGTTTTGCGGATCTGATTTAAGGGCAGGATCCAGGATCTGTCTGATCATGGTGCAGGAGGTCTGCATTCTTCGGTTGTACATATGTGCTGGGCTAGCATACATGTGATGTTGTAACAAACCAGAGTTGTCTCAAAAGAGTACAGACTTTTTTTTGTTCGAGAGAAAAAACAGGAGGGTGGAGAGAGGGGATGCATGAATGTAATGCCAGCTTGTTCAACTATAAAACGAGCACGCACGTTGTGCAAACCATTTACAGTGGAAGAACCAGAGACATGTTAATGAACAGGTAGTATCACGAAATCTGTTGTCCTTTTTTGCCTTTTTCTCCATATGCACATTCCTGGAAGTAGATCCGCATAGACGTGAGACAGAAGAGAACTGCGCGTTTGTATGCCTGACCCCATCACATTCTCTAGTCCCTTTCCCCCTCCCTCCCTTTTCCTGTCTCTCTTCTTACCCTTCCTTTGTCTTCTCTTCTTCCATACCCAGCCATTTGAAAAAGGGTTCATACTGCATTTCATATAGCATTCTGTTGTTTAAATCTTCTTTTTTTTAGAGGCAGAATAGCAAAATTCACACTTTCTTTAGTATTCTTGGGAAAATGAAACAAATGAAATGAACGAAAGCTTGCATTCACCAGTGTCATAGAACCTGGGGCCAGGAAGAAAGGAACAGGGAGAGGCATTGTGTGTCAATTTTGAAGCAAGAACAATGCTAATCATAGTCAGAATGATAGATTGCTTCTTACCAACAGGTTGGGGTGAGCAAAGGCACCTAAGTTATGTTTTTGACGTCATACTTTTACACTCGATTGAATTTCTGTTAGACCCATGGTCCCTCAGTTTATTATTGTGTGAAGAAATTTTCTATGAATGTCCATCAAGTCAAAGCAGATGCAATGGAGAATTTGCACAGATACTAATACAATCAAACTGACGATCAAACTGTGATCTAAACCATCTGTACTGTGTGAAAATGACTTGACAAACTGGAGAAAGGCTCAGAATGTGTAACATGCCCCTTATAAGGGAGCTTACTCCCACTGGAAGTTGAGGAAGCACAATTTTGATTGATCAGATTTTGATTTTTGTCTTAAGGGTTACAAGTGCCCAGATTGGTTGGAGCACAAGAGACAGTGAAGTAAGGGAAAAGGGTTTCCAGTCTTTGTGGCCACTTTGGACAAGCTGAATGCACTTTTAAGATAAATGGTGAATATTGCATGAAGCCGTTTTGTATCATGAACAATTTGCATACTGTGTTAGCTGGAAAAGTGAGAATAGCCTTCAGAGTGAAAAGGCAGCAATACTTTTAAAATGATTTGAAAATCTATATCTACTCGACATATTGTGATGGGAATGGCTGATACGTTGATACTGAGTTGACATCTCACCCAGGGTTGGGTTTTTTTTTTTTTTTTCAGTTTCCTTTTTTTCTATCATCACCCTAATTCTAAATCGTATAAAACAGTTCTGAATTTCAAATTGTTTTTCTGAATTCAAAATGTAAGGTTTTCACTTTTACTTTGTGAAAGGGGGGGGACTAAGAGTGGCTGATTGCAACTGAAATGATGTTTTGCGAATGTCAATAGCTGCAAATGATGGAAGCAGCATGTGTTTTGTCAACCACCTAGTCAACATGCTTTCAGTTAGAAACCAAGTTTTTTTCAAAATCCCCAGGTTCCTGGATCTGCACCTCATCAGGTTGATGGCCATGGTGTTGGGATTTTGGGGGGAGATCAGATCTTGAGGATTATTTTGTTATTCTGTGCATTGCTGTCTCGGAGATAAGATCTGGCAAAGTTATTTTGTCGCCAATAGCATGAGTACCTTGGAGACATGATCCTGAGAGTTAGGTTATAACCGTGTGATCTTCAGGCTTGTTTTGTCATCCTCCGTGCATTGCTGTGTGGGAGGAGGTCAGATCTTTCAGAGTTCCTTTGTTGCCATTGGTATTGCTGTCTTCGAAATACAACCTGGAGGTTTGTTACCCTGCACGTTGCTTTCATGGAGATTCGATCTGTTGAGAGTTTCTTCGTTGCCATTGGCTTTGCTGTATTTGAGATCCAATCCATGGGTTTGTTACCCTGCGCATTGCTTTCATGGAGATTCAGTCTGCCGATCAAAACAGAGGACTCTCTATCTGAGTGTTGCAGTGTAGACCCCAGTTGGGTGAAGTGTGGAAGGGGATGTTTACATGATTTCTCAGTTCAGAGTTGTTGGTGGCTGATCCCACCTCCCTGTGTACGTATGCACACACAAGATGATCAGGCGCGCATGTTAAAGATCCTGCAATGCCAGTAAATGGCTGTGAAAACACTAGATAACTCTGCATGCAGCAGGGTGGCTGGAAAGGAGATGAGTCCCACCAAACATTCACCATTTCCCATTGAAATCGTGACAGGTAGCAAAATTCTTGTTCATGCGTCTGTCATGGCATCTCTTTGATGTCTTTGTCATAGGATGACATACATGATACTGTAGGATAATATCCCTGTCCATTGACAGGATGTGGAAGCAAGCCAAGTTCTTTGAGCTTGTTGACAAAGGGTTTCACCCTTAGGCAACACTACTGGCTTGAAGGCAGACAGTGGCCATTTCTTCTTGAAATATCATGCAGCATCAGGAAACATAAAGGGAGGCTGCTCTACGGTGGGCAGTGGGAATACGATCTTGCACCGTAGTATGCAGGATTGACATTTTTCTCCATTTCAGCATTATGTTAGCAGGTGTGTGTGAAATGTGTGTGTGTATGTGTGTGTGTGTGTGTGTGTTATGTGTGCATGTGTGTGTGTATGTGTGTGTGATGTGTGTGTGTGTGTGTGTGTGTGTGTGTGTGTGTTGTGTGTGTGTGTAAATGGAAAACGGAATACACCTTGTGTTTGGACATCATTTTGTTTATTCCTCATCATACAACTGCTGATATTCCAGTCTTGTCGCATTTTTGTTGGTTCTGTCTTGTTTGGTGTATACGGCTCCTCTCTTTTTGCCTATCTGCAGACATTGTGTTTTTAGCAATTGGGGGTTTTTCATAATGCTCTATTGTCACGATGTCAGGAAGGGATTTGTCGACAGAATTGTTTATTTGTGCATTTGGCTGTGAATGTGCAGACTCGCATGCTTAGTGGGTGGATTCTTTTGGGAAGAATTTTCTTCTTTCTCTTTTTCTTTCTTTCTCTCTTTTTTTCATGTGGTTAGACGACATTGCCTAGCAACGCATGTTGTTGGATTGAAAGGGTATGTTGAAGACATCCAAAAAGTGAGATACAGAGACAACTGTGATCCATCCACGCAAAATGATGGGGGTAAACAACATGTCCAAGGAGCAACCGACAAAGTCAACTGGGACACATCCATGTAGCAGAGTCATAGGTATAAACTGAAAACATCCGAGTAGTGACCGACAGAGACAGCTGGGACACATCCACATCGTAGAGCGAAAGGGTAACCCGAGGATGTGGGTCTACAGATGGCAGACAGGTCAAATTTTGGTGTCTGCATTTGTGACACTGTCACTGCGAACTGGAACTTGCATGTAATGAATGGAACAGTGAGGGTCTTTTTTTGTGGTGTAGGGAGGTACAGAGATTAGTGAGTAGTTGTGAAGGGGGTAAGGGTGGAGGGATGATGGTGGGATTAACAAAACAAAACAAAAAAAAACCCAGAGGGTTTTATACTTAGAGATGCATAGAGAGGGGGGGACCTTGAATGAACATTCCAAACATCCCTTTCCCCCCCCATCCACCACCATCTCTCCAATTTGTCTCTGCAGTACATCCCTTTTAGGCACTTTGGGTTTTGCGGAGAAGGATAAGAGGAGATGATATCTCTGATTTCCAATTCTGGATGAGAACAGTGTAAAGGTTCGGTTGTGAGCCTCTGGAAAAGTGGCTTAGAGAACTCTTTCGCTTTGGAAGGGAGACAGTATGTGTTTCGAGTTTCACATGAGATAGGTGATTCTCCTTCTCCATGTTACTGAAGTGTCTTATTCAGTGGGAGTGTTCTAAAAACCGATTCCATGTAACGTCAAAATATGTACAGGCCATAGTTCAAGCATTAGGTTACTGGAAAAAAAGCATACAAACTGTACCCAATTTCAAAGTTTTTTTTACATTTACTTAAGAAATCAGTGACCAAATTTTGATGACTGTATTTCACTTTTTTTTTTTTTCATTTTCAATTATTTCGCTAACGTCTAGGGAAGGAAAGTGTGAAAGGGTTGTGCACTTTACCTTGGGCTGTCCATCCGCAAATGCACTGGGAAGAAGGTTATTTTTCCAAAAAAGGAGGTTATTTTTCCATTAAAGTTTTTTTTTCCATCAAAAGGAAGGTTATTTTTCCATTAAAGTATCATACTTTTTGTAGTGTGAGTCACATTGACATGTTAAGTATTGGACCATGTTCAGTATCTGACCCTCCATCCTATTACATTTTGACTGCCTCATGCAATGTGCATTGCTTTCCCATGCCATCTGGTTTGGAGAAGATGCAACCTTTTCACTGGTTTCAAAAAAAGCTCTGTCAGACAGAAAGCTACACCGTTTTGTTTGGTGAGAAAAAATTTGGCAGAGTTACATGGTCAAGCAAATAGCCTTTGTGTTTTTGTTTTCCTTTTTTTTTTTCTTTCAGATTGAAACTGGCATGTGCATTAAAAAAAAAATTCTGCCTTCCACTGATGTTTAAGGTCTGGCAGGTCACAGTGAGTGACATGCCAAAGCTTTAAGCTTTGGATTAGTGCTATTGAATGGATCATGTGTATGAGATGAAAAATCAAGGTCCTGTGTGTGGCAGCTTCAAGGAACCCTGGCAAAATTTGATAGAAAATTCTAGAAAACTCCATTCAGATGTAGTTAAACTGAAGTATGGTTCAGCAGACTGAAAAAGAAATGGGTAGTGCATTACATCACATTTGGGAAGCTGTCCCCGGGGGAGAGTAATCCAAATTTCACTCTGACAAATGTACTGTGTCAGTTGAGTCATACAATACCACACACCATAACATGTTAGAATGATGGTCCTGTCTAACTGTAGGCCACTGAGATGTCATTGTGGACCAGACACTGTGGTGCAGTGGTTAGTGTTGGAGATGCGCAACGTAGGAGTTGTGGGTTCAATTCCTAACAGAGGCATTAATTTTTTTTTTTCTGTCCAACCCAGAACTGAATATGCAGTAAGTTCAAATAGGAAAACTGGATCCACACACACTTGTTTTTCATCCATTCAATGGATGCATCTCTGAGAGTTGTTGGTCATATTTTCTGACCAGTACTGCAGGTGTCTGTATCATTCAAGCCTGGTTGAGGACAAGATACATTATGAAAGAAAGCATTGAAAACCGCCCTTTCATGTAGTTTCTGACCAGAATGGAACTCCAAACATCATCTCTATGATCCTCAGTTTCATTGATGATCATAACTTGAAAAAAAAAAAACATGTCAAATTCTGTGGCCCTTAATCACGCTTTCGCATTGACCCTCCGTTTCAATTTCCGCTCTTCTCAAATGTGGGTAATGGCAAAGTTGTGGACACTGTTTTTGGATGAATAAGGTGGTGCCCTCAGGAGGAGTTCCTTGCTCTTGCCAGCTCAGCAACTGTAGCAGTCATTGTTATCAGAAGGGGGGGCTTAGAACAGGGTGTCTTGGGTTTCTTGGATCAGAACAAGCATTGCAGAACATAAAAATAGCCCAGCAGCAGTACTGTGTCTCCTCAGGTGGGTTGCCTCTTGACCATTTCATATTGATTGCTCACTGCTGCGACTTCACCATCTGGGTGTGGTTGTGTGTAGAAGAAGGTAGAATGAGCAGTTTGGGAGTAATGCCATGGAGGACGAGACAGCTCCACCCCCTCTCCCCCCCCCCCCCCCCCCCCCCCAAAGAAAAAAAAAAAAAGAAAAAGAAAACGTCATTTGTCAGGGAAACTTAAAGGAGTCAATGATGGTGGGGACATTATGTATCCTGTTTTTGTTCACACCAAAGAATTCGCCCCTAGCTTCGAAAAAAAAAAAAAAAAAGAAAAAGTGGGGGGGGGGGGGGGGACCTTAATAGACTCATCTTCCTCATCCCCTTACACATATCTCCTTCCATTCCTCCCATATCCCCTTCCCTCCGAAGGAAAATATGTTCAAGAGAGAGGGAGGGAGGGAGAAAGAGCAGTTATTGAGACAGCATTCATTTTATGATGTGTGAGTGTGTGCATACGTATCATTTTTCCTGTCATGGATTTTTTTTCTTTTTCAGTTTAATTGTTGATGGTTGATGTGTCTTGCTCACCATCATCAGGAGAAAAACGTATTTTTTCATGTGATAATGAAGTTCAGAATAACATTGAAGTAGTGCAGGGAAACTTTTATGATAAAGATTCTGCCCCCTGAGAGATGGCACACATTGCAGTTTATACGAGATTTATCTCCTACACTGAAGACTCCTTACATTGAAAGACTTGTTTATCTAAAAACTTTTTTTTTCTCTGTACTAGAGTTATCTCCCAAGAAAGATTACATCCCTTTAAAGTAAGGCTTTTTTTCTAGAACATATTTGTCTTTGTTCATACTAGATTTGTTCCTGGTTAGTTCTTCATTATAATCATCATACTATTTTAGACACATTTAGTTTGCTGTACAGTGTAACAGAGAACAATGAATACAGCACAGTAAAAAACAGCACAAGAGCACACAGTACAGTATTGGTACAGTGTAAGGCAGTGGGGACAATAATTTTGTTGTAACAAAAGTTTCAATCTGGGTGACTCCCAAGCAAAGCTCAAATGATCTCCACTGTTTTTGCTAGGGGGGAGTGTGCAACGGATTGTGCAACGGATTGTGTGTCTAGTGTGCCACGGATTGTGTGTCTAGTGTGCCACGGATTGTGTGTCTAGTGTGCCACGGATTGTGTTGTGTGCCACGGATATTGTGTCTTTACAACTTTATGCTGACATGCTATTTAAAATATTTGAAGGCCGTGTTAGGCAAGCATGAAGCATGCAGTCATGTCCTGCATACTTTAGAATGTTGTGACTACACAAAAGAGCTATGTGTGAACCCAACTGGGCCTTGCAGTGTGGAATGTATTCTTAGTGACAGACAACTGTTCTCTCGCAGAGTCTGATGTTTAATCCTCATCAGGGGCCCACTGCCTTGGTGCAGTGGTTAGCGTCAGGGATTAGCTGCCTGGGAGGCAGTGGGTTCAGTTCCCATCAGAGGCATTCCTCTTTTCATTTGCCATCATGCTGGTAGTCTTGTCTCTGAGATGACTTGGATGTCCTCTGGAACTCCGACAGGCATGTCCACTGTTTCTCTGGCATTTGTCATGACATCTGGCCAAATTTGGTCTCTCAGGTCCATATGGAGTGGGCATCTTTGTAAGTCAGAGGCATTTTTATTTGTGGGATTTTTCTGCTCCAGCCAGCTCTGAGTTGGAGTTGAGCTTGCGTTTGACTCATAATGGAAAACCTAAATTAAAGAATCTTTTTTCAAAATCTATAACAGTACAGGACAGACCAAGGCAGAACAAAAATGTTTGAGACTTTCCTGAATTTGTGTTGAACGGACAGTTTTTGTTCTGTCCTGCATTGTTAAGTATTTTGAAAGACCTTAGGATCCAGAAGTTACATAACACTGTCCTACTCTTGTCCTGTTTTTTTTTTTCAGTGGCTTTTAATTCCAGTGTTTTAACTGTTCTTTTCACCCACATCAGTCTGGCTCCACATTCAGATCACATGGTCAAGTTTCATCCACTTCACATGTTTGGCGCCAATGTAAAAATGTGGCAGTAATGCTAGCAAGGCTTGATTGCTAGCCCTGATATGGCCCTCTGCAATCAGCTGGGCTATAAGCAAACTACAACTTAAGTGTTCATGTGTTTTATTTTTGTATCATCTTTTCAACTGGCAAAGTGTGGCCACCTTTTATCAGAAAGGAGGAATGGGATTCAACATGCATGCAAGATGTACTTTAATGCGTGCATTCACATATGGAGTTGTGCTTTAAAACTACATTTGAAGGGAACAGAAGATCTCTTCCAGCCTGGCTGTTTTTGAGTGGGAATCGAAGCCCAGACCCTGAAACAAGGTCTGATGCTTCCTCACTAAGTGAACCAGGCCTCATGAAGGATGGTGATAGCAGAGAAAGCCCATCATACATACATTAAACCTCTACCTGATGTGGTTTTTACCACATACACCTGATGATGTGTCTGTTTCAAGTGGGAATCAGACCCTAGTAGACCTTGGAGCAAGAATCTGATGCCTTCCTTACCTGGCCAACCGTGCTGAATGAAAGATGATATAACAGAAAACCTGTCAGAGATTAAACCTCTTCCAGATGTGGTTTTGACAACAACTCTTCCACCGATGCGTGGGATACCAGGCAACGAGTCAGTTGATCACCTGGCAAAGGAGGGTGCTCAGGGGGAGCAGTATAACAACAGTATCACTTACAGCAAGATGCGAAGCATCATCCAGACTATCACATGCCCAGGACACCCAAGGGTGATTATTATCTGTTGTCCAGAGAGTAACAAAGTGTCCTGGTGAGGCTCCGCACCGGGCACAACAGACTTAACAGTCACTTGTGCCGAAAGCTCAAGGTGGTGCCTTCTCCAGTCTGTCCTTGTGGGCAGGAAGAACAGTCAGCGGAGGATGTGCCCCCAAAATGCCCATTACACGAACAGCCAAGGAGAGAGGTGTGGCCAACAGAGACAGCACTAATGATGAAGCTGCATGGCAGTCTACAAGAGCTGAAGAAAACAGCGCTATTCATCTCAAGGGCTGGACTGACTGTGTAGACCACGACGTTCACAAAGAAGAGGAAGACTGCACTATAGCACCTGGTGATGGTTGCATGGAGTTGGTGAGGGTGAGGAGAGGCAGGGGGGAGAGATGAGGAGGATGGGGGAAGGAGAGGGGTGGAGGTTGGGTTCTGCAGAACAAACGAGGGAAAAGCAGAGCACCACTTTTGGTTTATTCATATTTATTTTGTACATTATCTTCTAGGTTTATTCCTGTTTATTTTGTGCATTATCTTCTAGGTTTTTTATATTTATTTTGTACTATTATCTTCTAGGTTTGGAGAGTCATAAATTGGGCTGCTTTCAGTTCTGTTCATCTCTGTTCAACTTTACCTTTTTTTTTTTCTTTTTTAAATAAACATTTCAAGACGACTGAATAGTGTGTGATATTGTAGTTTACAGGTGAGAAGATTCAATTCTAGACCCAGCCAAACGAAACACACACACACACACACACACACACACACACACACACACGTTTTCTCTACCACAAATAGAGGGATGGAGTTCCTTTAAGGCTGTACTTAAGTGTCATTGTGATAATATTATTACTGTTCTCTACACTGGACATACCTGTGGTGTTTATGTCATGAATCTGTGGTTTCACAAGAGAGGAAACTTTTTGGATACTCATCTCAGTGTCTTTGTTGTTTTGTTAGTTTCTTATCAGCTCACAATGTCTCGTGTCTGTTCTCTGTCACAGTTTTTCTCTCTTCCATTTTGCTATAACACGCTCTACCCCCACTCCCCTCCCACTTCTTCTATATATATTTCTGTCTCTCCTCTGTATTCTCCCATTGTCAACTCTCTCTCTCTTGCTCTCTCTCTCCCCTTCACTCTCTCCCCCCCCCCCCCCCCATATCTCTTTCTGTCCTTGGCTGTCTCTCATTCCTTCCCCTCTACTCTACCCCTCCCTCCCCCCCTCCCGTAGTATCCTCAGTAACATCTTAATAAGTGTATGTGTGTGTGTAATGATGTGTGTGTGTGTGTGTGTGTGTGTGTGTGTGTGTGCTCGTATGTGTGTGTATATGAGTGAGGGTGAGTCAATGTGTAATATGCATTCATGAAATGAGAGAGAGAGAAAAATGTGTTCTCATGTTTTTCACTGTTTGGATTTTTATAGATTAAATTGATCATCTTTTTTGTAGAAGAACACACCGCACATTTCCTTTTTTGAAGTATTTCTCGTTTTGTTTGGACAAAAGCTTGCAAAACCTTTGGTGCTTACAATCACTTTATCTGATGTTATCTGATGCATACCGTTTCGCTATCAATATGAAAGCGTTGTTTTTCTTTTGTCTAATGTGATTGAAAATGTTTTTTCTGTTTCCTCGGTCTCATGTGTGTGTGTGAAAGTGTGTGTGTGACTGAGCAGAGTATGAGTATCTGTATGATGGATGTCACCAAGGGAATGTGTGTACAAAATCTAGAGTTTCACAGTATAAATGGTTATATAAACATATGCTAGTTTGGGGAGGGGGGAGGGGATGGGGTAATCAATTTTGCTTTTCAAGAGAAAGCTGTGCATGCGTGATATTTTAGATAACAAAGCTACACGTTATGTGTATGTTTAAACAATTCATACTGGGCTGCTTTGCATGTGTATGTGGAAGTTTTCATGAACATAAATATTGTATAGCTTTGAATTTTTTGTCGGTATCTGAAAAAGATTCAGAGCAGATTGGTATATAGTCTGGTCTAAAAACAGGTCACAAGTAGTGTGTGGGGTGCGTGTGAACATGAAATCATTAAAAGGCTACATTCCACTTCACATTCATTTACATTTGCCCACATTTTTCTGTGATGTGTCAAGCCTTACACATTGTTTGCTTCAGTCTTTATTTTTGGGTCTTTTTATTCAGGGTTTTAGAACAGTTCATGAAACTGTGGGGAGAGTTTGAGATAAGGTACCAGTTCAGAAAGATTGGAAGATAACCTGAAAAATGATGGTCAGCTCCTCTTGAAAGTTGGCAAATGTTTTGGAACAAAGGAGTGCTGTTATGAAGACTAGCAAATGTTTTAATTGTTTTTAAAGTTTGACTAAATTGATTTAAACTATGAATTGTGATTTTTGAAGCTGGGGAAAGTTTTTGAATTATGAAGAGCCACTTTAAAGGCCAACAAAAGCTTTTGAAGATCACCAGATTTTTTCCCCCCCGTGATGTTCTGTTGCAAGGCCAGTGTAAGTTTTGGAATAATGTTCTGAAGACTAGAAAAAAAAAAAGAATTATTGATCACTAGCTTGAATACCCACTAAACATTTGGAATTATGAAGTGTTATCATAATGGTCATCAATATTGCACTTCAAATTAGAAAGTCTGATTTGAGAGTAGCAAAAGTTAATGAATTGTCTAGTATGTGTGTATTTTGATTAGTAAAAAATTTCTTAATGATAAATACTACAGTATCCTAAGAAGACATAGCATGACTACCTCTGTGTCAGTGAAATCAAAACCCTGCAAAAGCGTTGAGTGAAAATGTTATTTGCTCGTGAAGGTACTGAGAATTGTCTCCTCCCCTTCCCCTATACCTTGCCCTGGGGGGTGGGGGGGGGGGGGGGGGAGGCTATGAATTGTTTCACTGTGTTTTATAAGTTCTGTGCTTGTCGTTTCCTCTTTCCAGTCACTTTTTTAATTATTTTGTTAAGTTTTTGTGTTATTTTGTCTAGTGTTTCTACCTTTCAGGCCCGTTTTCTCATCTTTAAACTTAACCACCCCTGTGTCCCTCCTTTCTAGATAGTTTTTAGCTAGGAAATGCTATCAGACTGACAAACATACATACTTCAGTGCTTTTAACATCCAGGTTTTGTGCTTGGAGATAATTAGAGAGAGAAAGAGGGATAGAGACAAGAAAATAGAAAAAGAAACGTTAAAGAAAATAGCTGTTATCTGTCATCTTGTCCCAAAGCTCTCTAGACTCATTAGTCTGATTGCTTTGTGTGTGTATGTGCGCACACATATGTGTGTGTGTGTGTGTGTGTGTGTGTGTGTGTGTGTGTGTTCTCTTTATTTCTGCATGATATTCCGTTGAGTTTGTGCTTCTGTTTGTTCTTTGAGGTCTTGTGTTATCTGCAAATCTTGGTAAATCCTCTCTCTCTCCCTCCCCTTCTTCTCTCTCCTCCTCTCCTCTCCTCTCCTCCCTCTTCTTCCCTCTCTGTCTTTTGCTTTGTAAACTTTGATGAAAGTTTGGCCTTTCAGACAACTCAACTCTGTTCAAACCTTGCATATAAATGCTTGTTGGCACCATTGGGCTTTTTCATTATTCTGTTATGATTAGCTGTGATTCTGTGTGTGTGTGTGTGTGTGTGTGTGTGTGTGTGTGTGTGTGTGTGTGTGTGTGCTTACATGCACACCAAGTGTCTGCTTTTTAAAAAATTTTTGCACATCTTCCTCATTTTAAATGGTAACGATCCACTTTAACAATGGAAAACAAATTAGAAAAAAGAAATTCAAAGGTGAAAAGAAAAATAAATCATAGCTGATTACATCTGGAACACACAGTTATGGGAGAACTATTACATTCGCTGTTGGATCAAATGAAAGTAGGCATTTTTGTAACGAAGCTGACATATTTGAATTAGTATGACCCATTGCCCATGCTCCCCCTACCAGAACTCACCTTTTCCCTTTCCCAGTCTACTTATCTATCTCCGCTGTCAAGGTACTCGTGTTTTTTTTGTTAGTTTATGTGTCAATGCCTAACTTCTCCCCACTTGTCTCTCCCTCTTGCCCTTCTATTGCCTCCCCTGTTCCCCCCACCCCACCCACAGGTTTTCCGCTGTTTCTGTAGGCAGTCGGCATGCCTGGTGTGTCTCGTTTACAAGTAGAGAAATTTATGCACCATAAAACAAAAGCCTTCCATTTTGAATGTTTTTGATTCATGCTTTTATTTTTGAATGTGGTGTACAACCAAGGTCCCATGCCGGTGCAAGCTTGTCCTGTATTTGCAGCTTCAGTCTGGCACTCTGTGCATTCACCTGGCACTTCACGAACTTACCGCCAGTACCGCTACCTGAAAACTTGCCTCGGCAGTGGATGTGTTTTACTATGGTGTTGATGTCTTGAAACTGTGTGTCATGTGTGTGCTTGTTTCATTCCGCCATCTGTGTTGCGTAATGTGTTGTCTTTTCATACTCCTGGCATATTCTCTTATCCTCTGTAGATTTTCCACTGAATCCTTACAGGTCTGGTGTTTATTTACTGGTTTTTTTTTTTAACATTTTTTTTTTTCCTAAGGGATCTCTTTTCAGTTGTGACTGATAGAATGTCAGGAGTAGGGATCTTCTGTTACGACTGGAAGGTGTCGGTTCGGTTGTTTCAGTCCTGCATTTATTTCACGTTTATTTTTTTTTTTTTTTTTGTATTGTAGTGTATTTGTTATATAACTTTTTTTTCATTGCTTCAGTTTGGAGTTCCAGTCTTTCATTCATTTGATCTGTTTTGATTGTGTCCAGTCTGGCAATTAACCAAGTAAAAGGTATAGGTGTTGTTTGGACATTATTCTTTGGCGGTGGGTGGGTTCGGGGGGGAAGGGGGGGGGGGGGGGGGGGGGACGCAGATGTGTTGGTATTTAAACAGGAGATTGTTGTTGTGTATTTACAGATCGTATACAGATGTTTCAATAAAGGGTTCGTGTTAGTCACAAAAAGTGGTGTTGTGAGTGTGTAATTTACTCAGATGCTTTATCAAGAGATGCTGTTTTCAACCGTTGTTGTTGTGTTGTTTGTTTTTTTTTTTTTTTCAAGAAAGAGTTAAAAGTGTAAATACATGTCTGCTATTAGATAGACAAACATTCATTAAGAGATTGTCGAATATTTGTCTTTACCCAAATCTGAATACTACAATCAAAAGATTTAAGTGCATATCTACTATCATATGATGGAGAAGCATTTATTTGGGGTGGTTGTGGGGGTGAGAGTGGGGGTGAGGGGATTTGGCAAAACTTTTGAGTTCAGGAGTCTCCTGTTCTGCTTGCTGATTTTCATTGTTCAGCCATTTTGAACTTCAGAACAAGGCAGAAAGTGTTTTTTGTAACAACAAGGTTTTGAGATTGGCATGACTAGTTCTTTTTTTTTTTTTTTTTTTTTTTTTTTTTTTTTTTTTTTTTTTTTTTTACTAAAATCATTTCTCCACAATTGCATTTTGTCAAAAAATAGCCACTATTGTGACACCTGTCTAGTTGTGTTGATGTATGCTTTCCCAAGTGACACTGTTCGTCTGATGTAAGAAAATTATGTCACTGACTGCACAAATAACAGAGCTATATTTTGACTCTTCCAAGACGGTTTGACAACTTGCATGGTAGAAGAATTAATTGACTGCACACATGGCATGAGATTAATTAACATAAGGATTGTACTTGTAGATGAGCATGGAAAACCACTCCAAAGCTCAGGGATAAGTTAGAAGTGGCTGAAATCGTGAAAGTCAGTATGAAAAGGAAAGGGTCCCTAAACTCAAGTCTGTTTGCTTTTTTTTTTTTTTTTTCTTCTTCATTTTGTACAGGGAATGTGTTGTTTCTTTCAGTACGCCTGGACACTGTACAGTGGGTGAAGAATTTAAGCATGAGTTTTTCTCCTGTGGTTGTTCATGTACAGATATGTGTCTGTCTCTCACCCACTCTCACTGAAACAGGAACCATGTTAGTTGAGTGGTAGAGCATTGAGTTTGCTGCCAGGTACAGCGAGCTCAAATCTTACTGGCGCCCAACACAAAAATCACCATTTATGCTGCCACTTGTACATGACACATGTTGCCATTCTGGTGATGTCAGTGTATTGTTCGAAAGGTCTGCTCCCCTGGCTCCTCTGTGAGGGGTGTCCCCATCTGTCATATCAGCTGAGATGGGACAATATATATGAAAGTAAAAGAAGTGAAAATTGATGGAAATGCTCATTTCATTGTCAGTCTTTGGTTTTTTTGTAAATTTTTACAAAGCTGAAGTAACAGAGAGAGTTCTATTTCATTGACTGTTCCAAAACTAGCTTCATTCATAAGTCAGAGACAGATAGAATTTAAGAGAGAGAAAAAAAGTTAAGTGTTCCTATGCACCTCAGATTTAAAATCATAGGAACACCTGATATTCCAGTGTATTATGGGTAATGGGATACATGAAAACAAAAGATAACAAAGAACCCACCCAAATTTCACACATCTTCATATACCCAGGTTGAGTTTGGAGTACATTCCCACAACCCTTATACCTTATCCCTTTTTGATTGGTTTGTCCATTAATCAAGCGTCCTAAACAGGCATTAAGAATTTAACCTTCACCCACATTTTGAACTAACTCCATTTCCATGTGTGTTTATGTGTGGCACATTTCAGTTTGACTGTTGCCCAATGGACACGTGTGTGTTCAGTGTTACGTATCCTGGTATACTGCCTATCACCTTGGCAGGTGCGTTTTGGATTATTCGCATGGGGCTCTCAGCTTGCTTTTTTTGTCAGATCTGATGTTTGAATTTTGAAATGTGTGTGTGTTTCAACATTCCTGAGTGATATGAGTTTTATTTTCTCAGTTGTTGGTGAAAATATGGACATCACTTCACTGCCTGGAAATACAACTGCCATAAGTCTGAAAATCAAATTTGACAAGAGACGAAACAAACGGGATATTTATCCCCACAAGATATACTGCAAGCTGCATTACCGTACTAGTATTTTGATTACTGCATATTTATTTTTAGGATAATGTGATAAGGAGTTGGCTACATTATGCCCCTTTACCAGCTCTTTTAGTATACCAAAAATCTCAAAAATGCACACACACAAAAAAAAACTGAGTTACGGCAGTTGTATTTCCGGACGGCGATTTCTACTAATATGTAGGGAAAATGGAATTAGGTTGGAAAAGAAAAGGGACAAGGAAAGCGAGATCAGTGGGCGGTTCTGGTAGAATTCATTGTGTCCTGAGACTCACAGTCATGGATTTGTGCACAAGCTCTCAGAAAATCCCTGCCCCATCTTGTAGGACATGCTACCATTCCCATGGTATCCCTTTCCACATTCTTCTTACTTCTCTTGTCTCATTTGTACGACATGATGTGTTATTTTTTGGGGTTTTTTTTTTTTTAGTTTTACATCAAAAGAAAAAAAAAAACAAACGAGCTGGGAATGTACACTACCAAATCGTGGGATATCGATATACATCAGTTTTTGGATATATATGACAACTGTCATGCTGGCTTCTAGTTCAAGCTTAGAAGACCCATAGGGAATGTTAACTATTAAATCCTGGGATTTTTTTTTTTTGATAGTATTTTGGATATCTCTGTACCCTCTGGTTGTTCAGGCTTATGAGACACATGGCTTCATCTGGTGCCCATTTGTCTGTTTTTACTGTATGAAATGTCAAAACCGTCATGTGGCTCCACTGTTGGCAACAGCAATCTTTGTCCAGCAACCGAAAAAGTTGTTTAATTGATTTTTTTTTTCGCTAAATCTCTGCAATCATGGTTCTTTTTCTCATTAGTTATCAGTTTGAGAAAAAAAAAAAGAAGAAATTTCTATGGCTATTGTCCTCAGGGGGCTCTTTGTCAGAGCAGTTTGTTGGGACAGTGGTCAAGCAGAAAAAGTACCACTGGAGGAACTCACCAGTGCATTGTGCTCTTTGTTCTCGGCCGACTGATTGCATCAGGACAGTGATTGGACAAACCTGGGTGGCCATGTGTTGGGAGTTGGGGAGGGGGGAGGATGGGAGTGGGAGGGGGCAGCGGATGGAGGGAGGGAATTGAGGTGAGAGGCATGAGAGCAGAGGCATGAGAGCAAAGCTATGGAGGGATGAGGCAGCAAAAAAGAGAAAGAGAAAAAAACCTCTGTCATTCTCTCTTCTTTTTTTTTTTTGGTTTTATTTTTTTCTCTCATTCTTTATGCTTGTTTTGCTGTGTGTTCTTTGCTTCTTCTCCCGGTCTTTTTTGCTCTCTGTTTCCAGTTCTCTCCTGTTTGCCTCATGTGTTCCGCATCCCTGCCCCACTCAATCCAGACAGACAGACAGACACACACCCCCTCCCACTCTCCCTTTTCTCTCTCCCCCTTCCTCCTAACTTCCCTTCACCACCTGTTATTCTTTCCATTTCCCTCACTCACTTCACTTCTTTCTATCTCTCTGTGTTCATCCGTTTGTTCCTTCCATCTCTCTCTCTCTCTCTCTCTCTCTCTCTCTCTCTCTCTCTCTCTCTCAGATCTGTCTCAGATTGTCTCTGTCTCCTTTGACTCGTCATGCTCATGAAAGTGAATCAGAAGAAAAAATGTAATGTCTGCTTTTTTTTTTTTTTTTTTTCCTTTTGTGGTTGCACATTTTCAGGTGGAGTTGTGATCTTTTCCCTGTATTCCAGCTTGAGCATATATGATGTGGTTTGTTTTTCTGGGGGTTTAATATGTTTTTTTTTTTAGTTTTGTTTTTGGTTGATTTGTTGGTTGGTTTCTTTGATGACTTGGCATTCCATGTAGAAAGCAATGATGGACCTTGATGTTTCTGAAAGAATAAAGCGAATGAATTGTGTTAATCATGTTTGCAAGTGAGAGAGAGAGAGAGAGAGAGAATACTAGAACATGAACAAACACAGACACTTAGTATTAAACACCAAAGCATGAAAATCAGCAAGAATGTCAATATTTTTAGTAGAACAAACAGACTATGCATGGTGTGTGAGCAAGTGATTTAAAGAAGAGAGGTGAGGAAAAATAGGAGAAGGAGGCCCCACTTTAAAAAAAAAAAAAAAGAAAAAAAAGAAAAAAAGGAAAAAAAAAAAAAAAAAAAAAAAAAAAAAAATGGGAGGTAGGAGGACTCAAAAAAAAAAAAAAAAAAAAAAAAAAAATAGACAGAGTGCATATGTGTGTGTGTGAAATTTCAAAAACTTTTTTTAGTTGTAATTGGCAAATTTGACTGTGCCATTTTAACAGAGTTAAAAAAAATCTCTCTCTCTCTCTCTCTCTCTCTCTCTCTCTCTCTCTCTCTCTCACACACACACACACACACACACACACACACACACACACACACACACACTCACTCACACACACACACACACACTTGCATTCATACATACACACTCACACATACACACACTCCACTCATATACTAACACATGGGTAAGTCCGATTCATAAGTAGATGTGCATGTGCTCACATAAAATGAACCTACAAAGTACATCTGTACACACACATGTATATCCACCACATGGGATGTGCATGCATACAATTGAATGGATATATGAACAAACTGTGCACACCCAGACTCGCCACTGGTGACAACGCATATACAGACGTATTATTATGCACACTCTCCGCACATCAGTCTTTGTCTGAACCAGTATCTCCTCCCGGGCCTATGATCTCCCAGGTCTGTTTCCCCAGGTCTATGTTTCTCCCGGGCCTATGATCTCCCCGGTCTGTTTCCCCAGGTCTATGTTCCTCCCGGGCCTATAATCTCCCAGGTCTGTTTCCCCAGGTCTATGTTCCTCCCAGGCCTATGATCTCCCCAGGGTCTGTTTCCCCAGGTCTGTTTCCCCAGGTCTCTTCCCGGGCCTATGATCTCCCCGGTCTGTTTCCCCAGGTCTGTGTTCCTCCCGGGCCTATGATCTCCCCGGTCTGTTTCCCAGGTCTGTGTTCTCCCGGGCCTATGATCTCCCCGGTCTGTTTCCCCAGGTCTATGTTCCTATGATCTTCCAGGTCTGTTTCCCCAGGTCTATGTTCCTCCCAGGTCTGTTTCCCCAGGTCTATGTTCCTCCCAGGCCTATGATCTCCCCGGTCTGTTTCCCCAGGTCTATGTTCCTCCCAGGTCTGTTTCCCCAGGTCTATGTTCCTCCCAGGCCTATGATCTCCCCGGTCTGTTTCCCCAGGTCTGTGTTCCTCCCAGGCGTATAATCTCCAAGGTCTGTTTCCCCAGGTCTATGTTCCTCCCAGGCCTATATCTCCAAGGTCTGTTTCCCCAGGTCTATGTTCCTTCCAGGCCTATAATCTCCAAGGTCTGTTTCCCCAGGTCTATGTTCCTCCCAGGCCTATAATCTCCAAGGTCTGTTTCCCCAGGTCTATGTTCCTCCCAGGCGTATAATCTCCAAGGTCTGTTTCCCCAGGTCTATGTTCCTCCCAGGCCTATAATCTCCAAGGTCTGTTTCCCCAGGTCTATGTTTCTTCCCAGGCCTATGATCCCCCAGGTCTATGTTTCCCAGGTCTGTTTCCCCAGGTCTGTGTTCCTCCCAGGCCTATGATCTTCCAGGTCTGTTCCCCAGGTCTATGTTCCTCCGGGCCTATGATCTTCCAGGTCTGTTTCCCCAGGTCTGTGTTCCTCCTGGGCCTATGATCTCCCCGGTCTGTTTTCCCCAGGTCTGTGTCCTCCCAGGCCTATGATCTTCCAGGTCTGTTTCCCCAGGTCTATGTTCCTCCCAGGCCTATGATCTCCCCGGTCTGTTTCCCCAGGTCTGTGTTCTTCCTGGGCCTATGATCTCCCCCGGTCTGTTTCCCCAGGTCTATGTTTCTCCCAGGTCTGTTTCCCCAGGTCTATGTTCCTCCCGGGCCTATAATCTCCCAGGTCTGTTTCCCCAGGTCTATGTTCCTCCCAGGCCTATAATCTCCCAGGTCTGTTTCCCCAGGTCTATGTTCCTCCCAGGCCTATGATCTCCCGGTCTGTTTCCCCAGGTCTGTGTTCTTCCCGGGCCTATGATCTCCCAGGTCTGTTTCCCAGGTCTATGTTCCTCCGGGCCTATGATCTCCCCGGTCTGTTTCCCCAGGTCTATGTTCCTCCCAGGCCTATGATCTCCCCGGTCTGTTTCCCCAGGTCTATGTTCCTCCCAGGTCTGTTTCCCCAGGTCTGTTTCCCCAGGTCTGTGTTCCTCCCGGGCCTATGATCTCCCAGGTCTGTTTCCCCACTTCTATGTTTCTTCTGTTTGTGTTCCCACAGTCTTTGTTCCCCAAGGGCTATGTTTCCCCCAGGTTTGTTTTCCATCATTGTGTGTTTCGCCGGGTCTATGTTTCCTCATGTTTACATTCCTCCCAGGTCAGTGGTTTGCTAGGTCTTTTTTTTCCTCAGGTGTATATTCATCTTGTCTATGTTTCCTCTGAGTCTATGTTCCATATTTTCACCTCAATCTGGTTCTGTTTACCCATGTTATGCTTCTCCCGGGTCAATGTTCTATCACAATCATGTAGATGTTCCTCCCAGGTCTAGCATGCTCTATCACAGTAATGTACGGCAATTAAAGATCATGTATCCCGAAAAGGTCAGTTGACCCAGGTCAAGGTTGAAGGTCAACTGACCCAGAATTGCATCTTGCAACACAGACTTAAGTAAAAAGGTCATAAGACCCATAATGTGTCATTGTGACCATGGATGATGTTTCAGATGAAGTGAACCAGGGACTGAGACTTTGGTAAAACATCAAGGCACTCTGGACTGGTTGTAGTTAAATCAAAATTAAAGGTTAACTGGCCTACAATGAGTCAGCTGGCCCAGTCAGGTGATCTGGGGAGGTACAGTGACCCAGAAAGGAGCTGAAGGATAAGTGACCCAGAGTAGGTCATGGTGACACTTTTAAAGATCGATTGACTTGACATCAAGAACCAGGTCAAGGTCACAGATCAGGTGACCCACGATGAGACAGCCAACTTAATCGAGGTTAAAGCTCAGGTGAACCAAAACGGGTCCTACTTTTCAACAATGTTGAAGGTAATGCAGCCCAGAATGGGTCACATGCACTCAGACATAGGCTTAAAGTCAGTTGACTCATAATGGGATATGGGACCCAGGTTGAGGTTAATGACCCACAATGAGGCATGGTGACCCCAAACCAGATTGAAGATCAAACGACCTAAAATGATTACGTTCTTGGTCACCTGACCCATCGTGGGTCAGTTGACCTTTAACCTAGGTCTGGTTCACCGTGCCACATCTGGGTCATTTCATATTTCACACTGTTCTCAGTCAACATGACTCGGGGGTCACCAACATTTAAACTTTGATCACAAATTTCCATTTTGGGTCATACCTTCAATTCTTTCTGGGCCACCTGGCCTTTAAACTTGACCTGGGTCACTGTGACACATTGCACACCATTGAATTTTGACCTGCCTATGAGTTGTCATGTCCCATTCAAGGTCACTTGACCTTTATTCTAGGTATGATTCACTATGACTCCCTTTCTGGGCGTTGCCTGAGCTTCAGAGCGGGTATGGATCACCCTGATTTAATAGGAATCACTTGAAATTTAACTCTCTAGCTGGGTTGTACTTGAAATTCAATCCTTATCTGGCTTGTAATATCCCATTCTGGGTGACTTTACCTTTAATCTGGGTCACCAAAACTTGAGCTAAGTCACCATGATACACAGTACTTTATTCAGTTCATCAGCTATATCTGGGGCACAATATCCCGTTTTGGGTCACTTGATTTTTTAAACTGGAAGTGGGTCAGCATGACCCATTCTGGGCCTCACGAATGGGTCAGCATGACCTATTCTGGGTCTCATGACATCACTTGAGTATTTTGACCCTATTGGGGTCACCCAAACTTCAACCTGGACATGGGTCACACTACCCACAATGGGTCACTGAAATTTTTTCTGTATTACTTTAACATATGGCAATAGAGACGACCAATTAACCTTGATCTGGGTTGAAATATCCCATTCTGAGTGACTTGACCTTTAATCTGCAGATGTGGGTTATCATGACTGACCCATTCTGGTTCACTATGCCATTAACAAAACCCTGGGTCACATGAGCTTTAGAAATTACATGCGCGTCACATTATTATTCTTGGGGCACTATGATCTGTACTGGTTTACCTGATCAAATTTGGACAGGGTTCAGTCCCGTCCTCGTCTCCCATTCTCAAATAGTGCAATTTCTAAAAATGACGTTGAAGATGAAGGAGGGGGGGGGGGGGGGGGGGGGGGGGGGGGGGGGGGGGGGGGGGGGATGGGGAGGGGGGACATACTGTATGAGTACCTTACAGCATATTCCATCCCAATCTCCCGTTCTCAAAGGGTACAATTTGCAAAAATGACTAAGAGAAAAGCCCGTTAGCTTGAATCGTTTTGCAGACCACTGTAAACAAGGATACGAAGGCAAGCGTTTTTATCTTTTCTTTGTTTTTTGTTTTTTAAAACAATACATATTTTGAGATATGTGCACAAACTGTATAATTTTTTTTTTTTTTTGTTTGTTTGTTGTTGTTTTTTTTTTTTGCAAGCACTAGAATCGAAAGTAAATGTCTGTCATTGTATACTTAAAAACACGGAAAACTGCGGCAGTGTTATTTGCAAGCACAACATTCGGAAGTGAATAGCACTATCATTACATACTTATAAACGCGAAAAACTGTGTGAGGCAGCAACTCATGAAATTTGATGAATTAAATCTCAGCCACAGCACGATTCATGAGTTTGAGTGACGGTGTAGCAGGATTGACAACGGATCGTCATTGACGGATTTTCTTGCATTCATCCATTCGATAATTCTTGCTTCCATTCCATTCGATATCAGAAAGCTTCTCAATAAGTTTAAAGTCGGGAAAGCAGCTGGACCAGATGGTATCCCTACCATCCTACTGGCAGAAACAGCAGATACCTTAGCACTACCTATCAGCGTCATCTTCAAGAAATTGCTGAATGAAGGACACCTCCCAACCATATGGGAAAAAAAAAAAGCCAAAGTTACGCCTATCTTCAAGAAAGGGAGCTGATAACTACTGACCTGTCAGCTTGACGAGCATACTCAGCAAGACCATGGAGACACTCATCAGGAACAAAATAATGGAACACATGCGAACAACCAATCTCATATGCAAAGAACAACATGGCTTCATCCCAGGATGCTCATGCGTAACACAACTTCTAGACACACTGGATTGCTGGATGGAACCTTAGACAGAGGTGGTTCCATTGACGCATTATACATGGACTTCCGCAAGGCTTTTGATTCTGTTCCACACCGCAGACTGATACTCAGAATGAAGGCTCATGGCTTCGAGGGAAAAGTGTTGCAATAGACAGAAGCATTTCACAGTGGCTGCACACAGCAGGTCTTTGTCAATGGAAGCAAATCAGAAGAGGTACAATTCACAAGTGGAATCCCTCAAAGCAGCATCTTAGGCCCCATGCTTTTCATCATCTACATCAATGACCTGCCACGTCAGGTATAGAGCGAGGTCCGAATATTTGCAGATGACACCAAGCTGTTCAGCCAGAGCAATGAGCAAAATGCCCGAGAGACCCTCCAGGAAGATTTGGACAGACTGCACCAGTGGTTAGTAGTCTGGCTACTCAACTTCCACCCCAAAAAATGCTGTGTCCTGAAACTAGGCCATCCAGAGACTGACCAGAGCTACTTCATGAAGAGCAAGGACCCAAGCAACAACAAACATCTCCTAGCAACCACCAAAGCAGAGAAAGATCTTGGTGTGGTAGTGGACAGCCAACTAACCTTCAAGGACCATATGTTACAGGCAACATCCAAGGCCAACAGAATCCTGGGCTTTATATGGTGATCCTTTGATCATCTCACAGAGCATACCTTCATCCAGCTGTACAAAGCAGTCGTGAGATCAGTCTTGGAGTATGTCCACTCAGTCTGCAACTATCCCAGAAAACCCTCCAACGAGAGATAGAAGACGTTCAACGCAGAGCCATAAAACTCATTGGCAAACTGAAGGACAAACCATACCCAGAACGCCTGTCAATCCTCAAGCTGCCCAGGCTGGAACACCGCAGATGCAGGGGAGACATGATTGATCTCTACAAATACATTACTGGCATATACGACACAATCCGGCCCAGCTTCGAACTGCACAACAGATGCAACACCAGAGGCCACAGCAGGAAACTTGTTAAGCATAGATCCCGCTTAGAAGTTCGGAATTCATTCTTTTCTGAAAGAGTGGTGTCGGCTTGGAACTGCGTACCAGAATCAGTTGTGTCCACACCCAACATGACTGCATTTAAAAATAGACTTGACGCCGACTGGGCCAATCACCCAGTACTATATAACCCAACCTGCTATCAATAGATCTTGCAAGTGCAAGCAGCTGTAAACAGGGACATTACATCGATCGATGAACTGACCTGTAACCACGGGTCTCAAATACCGACAACATCAAGTATCAAGTAAGATAACGATCACCTTGATGATTATCCATTATACCGCTTTGTTGGCTGTGTAGGGTAGTTTACTTTTTTTTTTTTTCTTTTTCTCTCTCAAGCGAACTATAAAAGAAGAAGAAGAAAGGGGGAACTATTGAACCACCAAAACAAGGAACAAACAGATTACAAAACGGACATTACGCTTGGAAACAAAAGACAAACACTTGGGGAACTTAGTGGGATGGTAGACATTATGTTTGTGGTGTGTCAGAGTTGATGGTTGTCAAGCCATGACAATGAGGGTAGTTACAAAGTGAGGCAACTGCAGGGGGAGATCTAAACAATGATAATATGAGATTTATTGTCAGATTATAGCCCAGTTTTACCCCCTCATTCCTCCCTCCTCCCTTGCATCTCCCCTCTTTCTCCCCCCCCCCCCCCCCCCCAACCCCCAACCCCCCCCGCCACAGACCAACCCACACAGTCCTCCCTATTGCCTGGATGAGCTGCACATTGACAAGGGTCTCCCTAATGATGGATGCCCATCAGAAGCTACAAAAGGAGATCCAACAAAGTGTCCCACCGCCCTTTCTCAAGCTAAGAGCATGGAAGACTTCTCCTACACAGGGACCTTGAATGGGGGCCAGCTCTTTCTAAAATGGGGTGCACAGAGCTTTGCAGACAGCCTAAGCCATAACTTTTGCTGAGAACTTTTTGTTTTGGGAAACGCAGTTTAGGGAAAGGATGCTTTGTATCATTGCCATTATTCTTTAAGCATGATATAAACCATTTGAAATGAGTTTTCCTGTCTTCTTCTTTGAAGAAATGCTTGATTTGATTTTTTTTTATGTTTCAGTGAAAGTGAAACACACACACACACACACACACACACACACACACACACACACACACACACACACACACACACACACACGCACGCACGCACGCACGCACGTACGCGCGCGCGCGCGCGCGCGCACACGCACTTTCACACACAAACACACACACACACACACACACACACACACACACACACACATGCACACATTCATATGTGTGCGCGCACACACACACACACACACACACACACATACACACACACACACACACACACACACACACACACACACACACACACACACACACACACACACACACACACACAGAGTGTGTTTCAGTCAAGGAGAAAACCCAAAGATGAAGGTGGCTGTGTCTTGGGTGGATTACAGGACCACAGGGTGATGGGAAACAAGAGCAGCAGGACCAATGACTGGAGCTCAGATGAAGGAGGGGGCTCAGACTATGAGCATGCTACAACTACCACACCTCAGTCCTTCACAAAAGCCCTGCTGATGGTTTTGAGTCTGATTACGAAGATGAGGATGATGACCCTGTGATAACTAGAAGCAGAAGTCTTCGCGCTTTACCGGCTCGGAACTTAAGAGCAGGCAGTACTAGTGATGCAACTGCTTCCACGTCAGCTGCGGTGAAGGTTGGAGATAGAGGGGACAAGAATGGTGAGACTACTCTGGTGACTAATTCAGTGGTTGAAAAGACACCAAGCAGTTCAGGGAATGAAGGTCGGCAAAGGCAGTCTGTGCATGAAAGGGGCGATACACAGGCACCTGAGTTGTTGCATCATTCGTCTCTGCCCAAGCAGTGAGTTCAGGTTCCAAAGCTGGAAACAAGGCTGATTCAGACCATCATAAGCAAACTTCATGCAGCACAAAGCAGGCAGCAAGCCATGCCAGACCAACATCAGAAGATTTAAGACAAACAGTGCGTGCCAGTCAGCACTCATCAAGATCAGAAAGAAACACTGGAGAGTGTGATGTCAGTGGAGGGGCTGTGGGTGGTACAGGGAATGCAGAGGAAGAGGAGATCTATGAGACAGCTGGAGAAGGAAGTGGGGAAGAGAGGGCCGAGGTGGGAAGTGATGAAGGCTCTCTGTCCACCATTACCCCTCCCCGCACTCTCGTCCTCAGTCAGACTCGGATTACACCGTATCGGAGGAAACTCAAGAGGACGGTAACAGTGAGGAAGAAAGTGTTGAAGAAGTGGAGGGGAATGATGATGATGTATCAGACTATGATACGGAGAGAGTTCTTTCACCTGCATCTAGATTTTCATTGGCTAATCAGTGTGAGATGCGACCGTCTCGGTCACGCGTCCCTGTTCGCTTTAACTCTCCTGTTACAGACTACAGATCGTCTCAGACTGCCCAGACAAGGCTGCCTAGCAGGCAGGAGATGTCACCACTGTCATACCGTATGGCAAGAAAAAGACCACCCTCTCCAAAGCCAGAGATGCCATTGAAACGCAGTAGACCTTCTGATGGCATCAACTTCTCTCCAGACAGAACACGGTTTGGTATCTTTGATTCAGAGTCTGAGTCTGACACAACAAGTGCCAGGCAACAGAGTAGAAAAGAGACGAGCTGCTCTTCCATCCTCTCCTTCCGCATCGCTCAGAGCACCCCCAGAAAAGAGGACCCTGTCTGCAAGAACTCTGCGACAGGCGGCACGACAGGCTGCCACTCAGTTTGTGGAAACGTCCAGAAAGATTCTACGAGATGCCAAAACAGCAGCCCGCATTCTGAGGGAAAGCACATCAAAGCGCCGTTCCTCCACCACTTTAGAGCAGGAGGAGGGTCCTTCAGTGGAAAGAAGTCATCACTTGAGAAAGGAGAAACGAGGAGCAGCCCTAGAACACCAGACTATGGAGGTGCAGAGAGGAGGACAAGTTCTAGGCAGACTGCTGGCAGCATGTCGGTCACCAACAGAAAAGGTGCAGTGAAGAGAAAAGTGGAAGACACAGGAGGATCTCCCCAAGATCAGAGAAAGCGACGGCAAAGAGAAGAAACATACACTGATTCAGACTCGGATGCACCTCTAACAAGATCAGCCTCTTGGAGACAAGTGCGGAAAGATGGAGGGCAGCGACGAAAGTTCACGCGCAACAACATGGCAGCTTCTTCATATCCCACACGACGATCTCCTCGCCTGTCCCCTTCAGTGCCCAGTGGCAGCCATACCATTTCCCTCCCTGTTCTCCCTGGTGCTAGCAATGACGGTGCAAGACCTTCCAGATCATCCACTCATGGTGCAAGGCAGAATAACTCGTTCCCTTCTGCCATTACGGGTAATCCTTTTCAAAATGTGACCCTCGACCCCTCTCATCCAAGGCAAAAACCACAGGCAGCATTGACAGCATCAGTCATGAGCTGGGAGGCATGGCTGAGTGGTCAAGCCCCTTCTCCACTCTCTTGACTGATGACACAAGAAGACCCAACAGCCCACAGGAGCTAACCCTGAGCGCAGGAAGTGTGTGGGCCAGAATCACCACACGTGCCACAATTACATCGCCACCACAGAGGAATCAGGAATGCAGCCGGTCGACTCCCACTCCTGGACCCAGCGGCATGAGAATGGCAACCCGGGCTACCCCTCAACAGCTGGTCACAGCTTACCCGGCACATAGCACTCCCAGGGTGCCCTCCCTTACGCTGACGGGACAGTTTGCTCAGAGGTATGTCAGAAACTCTTATGAGAAAAACATTCAAGTTTTCATGTAGACTGAGTCTGTATTTGTCTCTTTTTAGATGTGATCTAAGTTGTGCCCTACTAGTACACAAAGACAGTCGTACTGAAGGTTGAAAATGTTTTCCGTTTATTTCTCGTTTGTTGTTGTTGTTGTTTTTAAATCTGGAAGTGTTAGGTGAAGGGGAATGCTAGAGGCTGTCAGGACAGCCTAATGTATAAGCATTAAGATGTCCGTAGTTTAGCTACCACCACCATAAAATGCATTTTGTTGTTTGTTTCTCTTTCAGGTCACAGTGTTTTCGCGATGACCTGACTTGTTTTGTGGTGTGTCAGACACCACGTTCAAGCTGACTCCTGTTAAAAAAAACTACAGTTTATTCTCTTATATTAAGAATTGTTTCAGTTCTGTGGGGAATCAGGACAAAAAGAGAAAATTTCAAATTGAATTTGCATCGTGATTTATAAGGCAGCTGAAACAATCTTGCTGATATAGTAATGACTCTCTATAAATGTGATATGCTTTTGCTTAGTATGCAGTGTGATTTATGATTCAGCCAAATGGAGAAAAGAACATGGGCTAATTGCTCGACAAAAGCTGTAATTTCTGTCTCCCCCCGGGCCTCCATCGCCCCCACCCCCCATCCCCCCACCCCCCCACCTGAATGGTAGGTATGGCAGGGATTCAGCAGAATGGGAGGAGGATGCAAGGGATTCATCAGGATGGGAGGAGGCTGGCAGCTTCTCAAGGGGGGGGGGGGGGAAGCTGAGATGATGGTGACTTGATCAGAATACATTTTATGAGTCCTTTATTTCATTCATTGTTTAGTTTAATATGTCCCCCAGCTGTTGATATATGAAACATATTCTTTTAGAGTGTTGGGACTTGCATGATGTGAGACACAAACATTTTGCAGCAGATTCCATAAGACCTTGTTCAGAGATGTTCCACCTGATGCTTTTGAATTCTTGAAAGAGATTAACATTTTTCATTGGATCTGAGATTTTATAGTGGAAAGATTTTTAACAAAATTTCAGGTGGGTTTTTAGAAGATGTATCTTGTAAAGAGTTGTGTGAATGAATGACTTGAGTTTACTTCAACGTGGTGACAGCCCTGATATGGCCCAGTGTGGTCTGCTGGTCTGTAAGCAACATTACCTTAACTTTCCTAGCTATTGATATATTTTTTGTTTATAGCGGCCGGTTTGCCTTCTTGCTGGAGAACATTCTGCAGGTGACGGTGGTCACCGACGACATCACCACAGCGGCCACTGCCGCCATTGTGATCACCACGGACAGTCGCCTTCAGCACCAGAGCCCCATGGCACACAGCGTGGCGGGCTTGGCAGGTCACGAGTTCACGCAGGCATGCCAAGACTTTCTCAGGCGCCATGCAAAGGGTTTGCAGGTACTGTGTCATATGTGCCCCTGCTGGGGTACAGGTGAAATGAATCATGGAAGGTGTAATGGCAGAGAGTGTTAAAAATGAGGACAGTGGGTTAGGTGTTGGGCGACTCTTGGGAGGAAGGGTCGGGGTAGAGGGGAGGAGTTGTGTGTGTGTGTGTGTGTGTGTGTGTGTGTGTGTGTGAGAGAGAGGTGGGAGGAAATGCTGTTTTGAAAAGGCCTTTAACAAATACATTCACTCTGTAACACACCACTTTTTGATTTATTCAGTCATCAGTTAAGAGTTAGTGTCAAGGAAAATAGACAACAAGAAAATGTTTAGTCAATGTTTCCTGTATAAAATTTGTAATTGTATTTTTTAGTTTCATTTTCGAATGGTCATTTTAGTTGAAAACTTGTTACGTGATTTCTAGATTTTGATGAAAATGTGTAGATGTATAGAAATACACTAATGTAGTGAATCCCAGAGAGCACCAGCTGATGCCGAATAAATTTGATTTTGAAAAAGTAAATGCAATGCAACTTCATTAAGTGCTAATTTGAATATTTTAGACTCCATCATTATGCTCAGTCACATTATGGGTAGATATTTTGGCAAAAAAAAGAGTTTATTTTGCTCAGTTTCATTTCAGTTTCTGTTGCCTCAGCCATGTCTATCATTTAACCATCGAATGCATATCACAGCACGAAAAGAAAATGCAAGCACCAGTTTGAATTGGAAAATACACACTGATGCTTCCTCTTTATACAAAATCTGTACATAACAAATGTCAAGTTTGGAAGCTACATCATGAGGTTCAGCTTTGGTTTCATCAGTGAGGCATCGATGTGTGTGTGTGGACTAATCCGTATACACTGGACCACATCTCTTCAGCCTTATAGCCATAATGAGATACAAAATGTCATACAAGAAAAGGCCTTATAAGATGGGGAAGTGTGTGTGTGTGTGTGTGTGTGTGTGTGTGTGTGTGTGTGTGTGTGTGTGTGACTTGTGTGTATTTCAAGCCTACAGGTAAAACAAACACCTTGTTCTCCCCTTTCTTTTTCTTTTTTTTTTTTTTGGGGGGGGGGGGGGGGGGGGGGGGCAACTCTGAGACCTGGCAAAGTGGCAGCCACAAGGCTGAGAAATGCCAGTCTTCAATTATTTTAGTTATACCAGACTGATACAAATCTCTTGAGAGACATTCTTTTCACGGTTAGGATTATTCTATACATATTTTTACAAATGAAGTACAGCCACTGCTAGCAGTTCCTCTGAACTTGTTGGAGAAGGAAGACATGCCTACTAAATTCCTCAGATAAGATTGGAAAAGCAAAAGTCACTGTGAACATTTGATAGGACAATGTCATTTGTAAAGTGAATTGACTGCAGGCGGAGATCTAAACAAATTCAAAAAGTAATTATTATGACTCCACTGTGAACAATGTGCACAAACGAATTGCAAGACAAATGACATTGTCTTGTGATTTGTTTGTCCATGTTGTTTGGTGGAGTCATAATAATTATTTTTAAGATTAGACAAGGTCATGTTTGACAGACTCAGTTGTAACATACAAAAATATAGACTTTGCCAAGGGCGAAGATGGTGATGGTGAAATGCTTTGAAATAAGATTTTACTTCTATTATGGAAAGAAAGATATAGTGCCAGATATTGCTAAGGGCAGGGATTGAGACTCCTTGTCAGTGTTGATGTGTATTCACATACCAACCTTTTTCCCAGGTATGTGGACCCACATCAACACTGACTGGGAGTTGCACTTACTAACAGTATGTAGACTGGTTTTTCAGTGATCATGAGGACGCATATTATCCGAAAACAGAATCTTCAGGATGTTTAATTTGCTCAAGAAGCCACCAACCCACTCAGTACACACACAGTAAACCAGCACTGCTTCAGAACAGGCACATGCTTAAACATTATGCATGCAGACATGCACACACCCACCCACACACACACATGCACACACACATACGCACACACACACACACACATACGCACACACACACACACACACACACACACTCTCTCTCTCTCTCTCTCTCTCTCTCTCTCTCTCTCTTATTTATACAAACACACTGTGCACACAAATGACAGGCATATGTATGTGTTCGTTGTTGTTTCTGAAAGTAAAGCAGTGAATGAACGAAATTCAGCTGACCAGATGTACAAAAAGACCATCATGAGACATTCAATTCAGCTATGTGTTCAGCAATGTGTTCTCACAGGTCTGTGAAGTACTGGACACACCGGCTGGGGGACAGTACCCCCCTTGATTTCTCATGTGCTTCACGTGGGTGGTGCCGGAGACGGAGACTTCAACGTCCCAGGGTGTCAATCATCAGCGAAAACTGCTGCTGTGCACCTACCTGAACTGCTTGAAACACGCCAGTGAGAAACTGGGTCTCTCCAGTCTTGGCTGTCCCCTGATAGGGTCTGGTGAGTGAGCTTTGGTGGAGGTCAGACCTGCCTGTCTGTCTGTCGTGTCTTACCTCTGTGGTTCTGCTGTTGTGACCATAAGTATGTTTGAATTATTTTCTAGCAAAAAAATGTAGAGAGAGAGAGAGAGAGAGAGAGAGAAATCAAAACTCAAACAGTTTAATTGCAAAGGCCACCGACCTATCTGCAGTGAGGTCAAGAACAAAAGTAGAACACACACGCCCTTGGTGCATAAACTGAAAATTATGAAAGAAAATATTTACATAACAAACTGTTCTTCTGAAATGACTCTGGCATTTGGGTGTTAACTGATAATAGTTCGAGAGGGGAGGGAGAGAATTGTAAGTCATACAGATGCAGTGAGGTCAAGAAGAACAAAAGTAGAACACACACGCCCATGGTGCATATACTGAAAAATTATGAAAGAAAATATTTACATAACATAAAACCGTTCTTCCTGAAATGACTCTGGCATTTGTGTGTTAACTGATAATAGTTCGAGAGGGAGAGAATTGTAATTGTAAGTCGTACAGATGAAAATACTTTGTTTGGGCACATTCCAGCAAAAAAAGAGTTTTACTAAAGAGTAGAACTAGAAAGAAAGAAAGTAATTTTGATTGAAATGTTTTCTGTTATTCTGGTCCTTTCATCTCGTGTTGTTCTGCTGTAGGGACCCATGGTACTCTTATGGCAAAAAAAACACTCAGACTTGTTGATCATGATCGATGGGAAATATCTTGTTTGGGAGAATTTCGGCAAAAAAGAGCTTAATACAAGCACATTAATGTCAACCAGGTGAGAGTGATGCTGCTGCAGAAGAAGTACTCAAGATGAGACGGGCGAAAAAAAAAAAACGAACAATCAAACAAACAAACAGAGAAAAAGTAAGAAGGATGTATACTTAGTAAACTAGGTCAAAATACCGATTTTTTCTGTACCTTACCCTTCCGTCTTCATTCTCGCCCCCCACTCCCCTTGTTTTCTTCATGTCTCCTACAAGCTTTTTGCTTCTCTGTGAACATTGGTGGTGCAAGATAATGGAGAGTGCTACCAAGAGAGGGATGGTGATGGGAATGTGTGAGTTTAGGGAGGGGGGGGGGGGGGGGGGGGGGTTCTCCTAGATTCAATCTGCAGTCACTTTCTGGAAATTCTGCCCCACAAATTTCCTCATGTTTGTACTGTTTTTGACCATGCTTTTTCTTCCCCACCTTTATGGTCATCTGTTTATTCGGTCTTTATGGCCTAACACCTGTCTGTGTCTAGATCACACAGTGTTTTGTTTTGATTTGTGACATCAGGCTGCAGCGGCGGTGACCAGACAGGGACTAGTGACTAAGGTTCTGAGATGATAAATACTGGAACTAATTAGCTGTCGATGCATTGATTTAAGCCCTTGGGACATTTTTTATGGATTTTGTTTTGACCCTGATATGTTTCTGTTTGAATCAGGATGTTAGTGGATGAGATAAATCAAATGTTAGTGACTGGCAGACGCAGCACTGCCTCATCTTTAGGTTTGAAAAATGTGGATCGTCCAGCAAAAACCTCTGAATTGATGTGTGTGAAATAGATATTTGCATATGCTGGTTTTTACATGACAAGAATTTTCAAAGCGGCGGCAACACTTTGATATGCATAGCCTCACCTGTAAAAGTCTGAAGAATATGGATGGTCAAGCAAATACCTCTGAATTGATACATGTATATAGATTTTTTTCATGCAGTTTTTTTCATGGCAAGAATTTTTAAAGATTTTCAAAGCAGCAACACTTTGATATGTCTGTTAGATACCAACTCGGCGGACGAGTGCGTTCAGGTGTTCTTCGACTCTCTGCTGGTCTATCTGGCAGAGCGCACGCGGGACTGCCCCCTCCATGCTGTACAACTGTTGATTGCTCAGCCAGCTCTGGCCCGTTTCGCCGCCGAGGTCTTGGAGGCAAGGCTGCAGGCTCTGAAGACCACCAGCGTTGACGCTGCCATGGCAGCTGTCTTCAGGGATTATTTCAACATTCCCGACTTCACTCGCAGCAGCGCCTTCACTGGCAATTCCACGTCCCACAGGTTTCAGGGGAGCGAAGCCCTTCAGGAAAACCCGCTGTGAAACGTCGGCGGTTGTGATGGTGGTTATAGGAAAATTGAATCAAAATGGGTGTTCAGTTTGGGACAGAGTGCAGTTTATACAAGAAAACTTAAAGTGTAATCTCAGAAACTTCCATTGTAGCGAGAGAAGTATGTGTGGTAGTTTTGTGTGGAAAGTAAAGCAATAGGAAGTTGTAGTTCTGAGAACTGTGAAATGGAAGAAATGGGAAAGTGTTTATACTGCCAGAGAAATGATTGTGGAGTAAGTATGGTAATGATAGAAAAATGACAGTTGTTCAGTAATCATGGAATAAATGTTATAACATTACAGTCATTCATTAATGGTGGAATGATTATGGAAATGATTGTGAGAATGATCAGAAATGACAGTAACTCAGTAATCCTGGAAAAATGATGAAACTCACACATATGCACATGCACACACACACACACACACACACACCAACACACACACACACCGCATTTGCACACAACTCATGACAAAGGATCGTAATGTTTTCATCTTTCTAAATGTAAAACAATACATTAGCCTCTATCACATCATGTTGTATCACATTGTAACATGATTTTATTGTGCTGTATAGTGTTTCATAGCATTGTATGATATCGTCGCTGACTTTGTGCCAAAAGGCAGGGTGGACAATGTATAGCCAAGGTGCTGTTTCATTACAGGCTTTCCCATGTCATGGACAAAATAATTGTTGAGAAAAAGAAACATGTCTTTGACTTGCCTAGAAAAATATGCTACTTCGCAAAACAAATCAGCAGAATTCACAGATGAGAGGTCACATCAGTTTGCCTACTCTATTGTTATTTCAAACATTGCTCTGTGGAATCTTGTATGTCACTGTCTGTTTTTTGTCTTTGTACCTCATCAGTTTCTAATGCATGTAACTTAATTACACTGGCTTTTGAAAATGTTCATAATGATAACAATAATAGTAGTGATGTACATTAGATCTGAGCATTATTAGGTTTATCTGCTGAATGCATTTTTATGAAAGAAACAAGAGATGTCTACTCCCTTGGATTAACCTGTTCAGCCCCCATCCCTACCCTACTTCCTCCTCTTCCCACATGTGCTCACACAGGTTTTCACACACACTCACTCACACACACACACACTCTCTCTCTCTCTCTCTCTCTCTCTCACACAACATGCACATGCACTTGCCCTTTAACTGGCTGATTTTTTTTTGTGAAAATCTATGGTCATGATGGGCAGCTAGGAAGGTACACCTGTTGTAACAGGTAAGTTTTGAGGTGGGTAATGTCTTACATACACTATCTCCTGCAGCTTAAATCTTTCATGCTAAATCATAAAACCGGCACCTTTCTTGCAGATGCTATCCACCTGTCTAGAGATATGCAAGGAACACAACTACGGAACATTTAGTAGATTGGTTTTTTGTTGTTGTTGTTTTTTTGTTTTTTAGACTTTCACAAGAGCATCACTTATGCAACTCATGTCAAAAGAACAGTTATGACAACTCCCCTTTAATGGAGTTTGATGTCTCAAAACTGTTAATAAGAAAAAGAAACGATAATTAATCACTGCCAGAAAAAAAGAAGATAAATCAGAGTTGATTATTGATGTTCAATAACATCATGGAAATGTATTTCATTTATGAATGTGTATAAGATTATGTTATTAGGCCTGTTTACCCATATGCTTTTTGTATTTTTTACACACATTTGGAGAAAATACGATGAATGGATAAAACATGAATAAAAAAAAAAAAAATCTAAAAACCAAGTTCTTGTTGGTAATTGCACTTGCCGTGTGTTATCTTGATATGCTTTGACCAAAAGAGCGACGACTCTTGCTAACTTGCACATGCGAAATTGCCTCTGGCTGTGTCTGAATCTTCAACAGTATGCTAATATGTTGCTCTAGAGCCCTGAAATATAAATATAAAGAATTAAACAAACAAAGCCTGGAAAGAGAGTATGATTTATGCTAAGGTATGCTGATGAATCAGGTTTGAAAGTAATCTGTATCGGGAGAAGTTATTTCTGTTGCAGCTACTGTAAGATCAAGTGTTCCTCTACCATCGCTGTGTATTGTGGTAGGTGAAAATAAATCACACATCATCAGCCCGTCTCCGCCCCTGCCACCCTCAGTAACAAAACTGTGGATGTATGCACACTTTGTGAAAAATGGTCTCATTTTAGTTCAAAGTACACCAATAGCAGTTTTAGGGGAAACAGGTCTGTGTTGTAGATAAGACACAAGAAAGGAGATTCACTGTGCAGCTTCGGAAGCTGTGTTTTCACCAGCATCTGTGTGTTTGTCTGGTGCCAAAGTGATGTGGATCTACTAACCAGTTTAAACAAATATGGTGGAAAGATGGAATGGGGCCAAAGGAGGAACTCATTACAACTCTGGTGCAGATCTGGATCAGAGGACAGATCCAGTTCAGGAAGATCATTACCAATTTTCCCTTGAATGTTAACACTGTGATGTTTCTGTTTATGAATTTGTAATACTCTGTGAAGTATCTGGTGGAATTTTAAAACTTTATTGCGCTCAGACTGTTGACATCTCATATTGTCCATAAATTATTACCAAAAGATACATGTAAAATAACTCTTTCTGTCCATATCTGCTGTTATTTCCTTCAGTGAAAAATCTGATTTTTATTTTCAAGTGTTTAACTGACTTACTGACTTTGAAGAAATAAAAAAGAATAGAAAAGGCCTACGTGAAAAAATCTGATTTTATTTTCAAGTGTTAACTGACTTACTGACTTTGAAAAAATAAAAAAGAATAGAAAAAAGGCCTACTTGACAACCTTTTTTTCATATGTTGAAATGGACATCCCATTTTTGGAAGGCGGAGGGCTTACATTAACATTTTTTGGGAAGGAAGGCTTACATTTTAGTGTCGATACAACTGACAGGGCAGATCCAAGATTTTTCTACATTGGCAAAGGTCTGTGCTCTTTCGTGTGTTTTTATGGCTACAAAATGTCATTGAACAGACTACAAAGGAAGGAAATCTTATGCTAAATGTTAGCAATGATTTTTATTTCAGGGGAATGGGTATGGGTTGGGTGTTGTTGTTTAGCTGTTTCCCTTGTGAACTACTATATTCCAGAGCAATAACTGAATTTCTATTCAACCTGTCCGGCATGAGAACAGCTCACAGACAGAAAAAAAACAAGCCAAATCTGGTGTTGTGTGGACCAAACAGAGACAAAAACCAATGTATTTCCACTGCTTTGCCCTCCACACTGCCACACAAAGTGGAAAAAGGTGTTGCGCCATACTTCCTTTGAGGAGTGACCACCTATCAAGTCCTCTTCTCTCACACCAGTTCGAGAGAAACATCCACAGACCATGTCATCTTGTCTCCCAGAATTTCGTCAGGTTGCAGGGGGTCGTCATTCACGCACAAGACTTGCTCAGGAACAGACAAGTGGTGCTTCTCTGTCTCTTTTCCACATTATGTTCACCCTTTGGTTTCTGTTGTATTTGTTGTTGTGTGTATTAGTGGTTGTGGTTTTACTCCAGTTTTTTTCTTTTTTTTTTCTTTTTTTTTTTTTTTTTTTTACATTTTCAGTAAGCTTGGCTGTTCAGCACCTGTTATCCTATGCTGTTTATCAGTTGGGAATAGTTTGACGCAAGCAAGCACTGTTTGAAGTTGCCTGTCGAATCAGCCTAGGCATGTTCTGTCAACAGACTTGGCTCCAAGGCAAAAACATTCGGATCTACCCACTCTGCATGTGAGAGGTTATTGGCACTGTGATCGGATGGTCAATGGGTCGTAACCAACATTCCATCATGACTGACAGGAAGGGTGAGGGTCTCGGCTGGAGACAGGATTCTACTTCATCGCAACTGGGTCTCGTTGGTCATGTGTAACTGACGTAAATGGATCAGCTAGCTGTCCAAAATGTTTTGAAATACTCTCCCCTTTCATCTGTTTAGAAATTTAGTGACGAAGTCAGTACATACGATGAGAAACGAATCAAGGCAAATGACAGTACCATAATTGCTTCATATGTGACATGATTATAGTCTGGCAGTCAAGGGTGAATATTGTGGTTTTGTGAGTAAGTAAAATGCATAAAGATAATGGATTCATTGAGGAGGAAAAAACCTGTTAAACATGAGGAACAATGATCACTTTGGGAAAGAGCATTCCTAGACTGTTGTTGGGAATGGATTGACAAAAATATGTTGCGGGCTTCAACTGCATTGATAAAAAGAATTATCAATTTCCAGATTTCATCTGGAAAAAAAAGAAAAGCTCTAGTGTTAAGGTATGATTAAGAAACTGCGACAGACCTCTGGTCATATGGAAGAACATGGATAAAATGTTACACAGAAGTTTTATTGATATCTTTAAGACACTCCATGACAAGCCATTCTTGATCGATGTTTTAAAGGCAATTTCAGTGCATCTGACAGCAAAGTTTGATGTATATTGTTTGAAAATTTGGATGGCTTGATTATGACACATGTTTATTTGATGCACATTATATTAGACTCATTCGGTTTTTGAGGTCGATAATGCAGAAAAGAAAGGGGAGTGCTTTAACTTACGACAAGTTACACTGTTTTTCCAGGTAACCATAGTAGTTTTAAAGGTGTTTTATTGTTATTTCAGTGAGAGGCGATTCACACATTTGCACAGTCATCTCCTAAAAGTGAGTGAATTTTGTTCCTGCTGAAGGTTCTATTCAACTTCAGATGCAGGTATTAAATGACCGTCATAATCATCACTTGGTAACCGAGTCAGTTTTTTAAGCTGTCTGCACAAAGTATTATGACTTTGTCATAAAATCATTGTCCTGCGCTTTTTTTTTTTTTTTCGACAAAATTATTGCCCTTGCAATTGTACTAAATTTTCTTGAAACGAAAGAGTGACAGCAAAACCCAAATCACAGCAATGCTTTATTCTTTCAGGAAAAGCCTAGTTGCCTGGAGATTCAGGACATACAGCAAAGCTTTCTTCCTGTTCAGAAAGTACGGGTTCCTGGAGACCCATGACATGGCCGAGGGTAAATAAATCGATTATCTTCTGTTTCAAAAAGCACGGGTCCCTGGAGACCCATGACACGGCCAAGGGTAAATAAATCGATAATCTTCCTGTTCAGAAAGCACGGGTCCCTGGAGACCCATGACATGGCCGGGGGTAAATAAATCGATAATCTTCCTGTTCAGAAAGTACGGGTCCCTGGAGACCCCATGACATGGCCGAGGGTAAATAAATCGATAATCTTCCTGTTCAAAAAGCACGGGTCCTGGAGACCCATGACACGGCCGAGGGTAAATAAATCAATAATGTGAGTAAATCTGTGTGAAGCTGAAACTGTAGTCTGAAGTAATTTTAGGTAAATATGTAAACGTTCTGTCATGCGATCAACTCTTTTTTTTTTTTCCCCTCTTTGTTAAATTCTTACCCTTTGTTTGGATAGATATAGTTTTGTCCAAAAATGGTCTTAGTCTGTGTGCCCATCTCGCAGCATGCAGTCTGTGCGCAGTTTCAGTATCATCAAGAAGGCATCACGGCATGTGGTTTGGTCAGTATAGTGATAGTGATATACAGAACATCAAATCTATGAAACCATGAGGTCTCAAAGTAAAATGTAAATAAAGGCAACGAAAATGAAGGTTAAACAATTTGATGAATTGTTCTCCCCAGGAAGAAGACTGCTTGTATGTTGGTTTCGAAGTTTTTGTTTTCACAACCAGCACAGTTTCTTGTTACTGCTGTTGTGTGTACGTTTTGTTTTTTTTTTTTTTTTTGTTTTGTTCTGTGTGTGTGTGTGTGTGTGTGTGTGTGTGTGTGCCTGTATGTATAAAATGATTGTAACTAGTAAAATGTTTATACTGAAACTGTTACTTAGGTTTTTAAAGAAGAAGGGGGTAGGGGTATTGACTATGATACTGCATTTTACATTGTTGTGCTTCAAGATGTTGCTGTATGTATATTTTCAAGAACATATGTCCTTCAAGATACATATGTCCTCCCTGGTGTGTGTGTGTGTGTGTGTGTGTGTGTGTGTGTGTGTGTGTGTGTGTTATATGTTGTTCAATCAAAAAGAAAAATGCAGCATGTAAATTTCATATCAAACAGTTTTGGATTTAGTATACTGTCATGTTGATCGATTGCCATAGCATAGTTATGTGGTTTTAGTTCACATGATTAAGTGTTCATCATCACTGTCATGTCAAATGCATGTTCAAAGGAAAGTGGTATCGCTTGATTCATTTAGGTATTGCAAATACGAAATGGCAGCATTTCATAACACAGTGGGTACATAGACTGATATTAAAATCCTATCAGTAGCACATGGGTTCTTTTTTTTTTTCTTTTTTGTTATGCCTCTAGTGAATTTTTCTATGTTCATTGTGACACTTTTCCGTGCTCAGCTGCGATGAACATGACGAATCTCTGGAGGTTTTTCTTCTTGGTTTTTTTGTCTCATTGAGCACATAACTGGCCCCTTGAGGATGCTGTGGGGTTCAAAATAGGATGTATCCCTGTGTTTTAGCAAACTTCTGTTGTTTGCTTTTTTTTCCTTTTTTTTTGTTATTTTGCTGTCTGCTGTGTGTGTATGTGTGTGTGTGTGTGTGTTTGTGTGTGTGCATGTGCATGCCCGCGTGTCTTTTATCTTTCTTTGCTATCATCCACTGTAGTCTGCCTAGGTGACTTGTTTACTTATCTTTGTTTCTGAAAGCCCCCAGCCCCACCCCCACCAGTCCTGACCCCCTCTACTCTTCAAAAAAAAAAAAAAAAAAAAAAAAAAGAAGAAAAAAAATGTGTGAGTGGATGAGAGTGGGAACCCTGGATTTCCTCCGAAATTTGGCTTGGAGCTTTGAATACAGACCTCCCCCCTCAAACCACTTCAATCTTTTATTTTTGATCACAATGAACCGTTTTCCCTCTCGCCTCCCATCCCCCACCATGGGAATGAATATAATCCCGGCCTCGATGGGTCTGCAGTCCTCAACCTCTCCAAAATAACTTGGAGGAGGTGATGGTGGGGGTCTCCCTGTACCAGCCCAGTTTTAGTTGTGGGGTCAGGTAGCTTCCATATCCAACAGGAATTTTAAATTTCAATTGAAGCCAGGGATTCGATGGCTTTCCAAAACATCGGGCGGCAAAGCCTGTTTCTCTGTCATGCACATGAATGCAGTGCAGCTTGTAGTACACATGCTTTGACCCATTTTTGCTAGCTTCTTGTCTGAATGTTTACCAAACACTTGCTCTCAGTAGTGGGCAAGGTGGTCAAGGTTGTTGTACTGGTTGACCTGATAAGGGCCTGTGCATTGTTAGGACAGGTAGGATTCCTTGGTATGTGTGTTTGTGTGTATGGAATGATGGTTGAAAATAGTTTGTTCCTTTGAAAGTTTCTCTGTGTGTGTTTGTGTTTGCAACCTCCGCTTCATTCTTTCCATGTACTCTTTTGTGTGTGGATGTGTGTTTTATAAACTTTGCCCATATGAAATTATACATACAGTGCTATGAGGGATATGTTTGCATCAGATTGCACTACGTTAAACCTTTCCTGCATGCATGGGCGAGTATGCACCCGGGCATGCATTCAGACCATCAAAACTTGCATCATTGCTCTTCCTGACCTAAATTTCGTGACTTCCAATTATCTAGGTGTCCATCTTCTAGCCAAAATTTCGCTGTTAATCTTCAAAAGTAAGCAAAACAAAAAAAGCCTTTATGTATGATGTGGATGTGAACAAATAAAATGAAGTTTAAGTCTGTTTGTATGATGTTGGTGCAAGCACACTACTTTTAGTTCTTAGCAATCCCATTGAAAAAGTATGAAGTATGGGTGTATACACATCTACATCATTCAGAAATGATTGATCACTGCTTGGTCTTTATTACATGTGTATATGCACACCCAGGTTGTGAAGAACTCAAAATCTTTCGCTTCATTCAGACAAGGTTAAAGAAATTTATTACTAACTCCGCTAAAGGAAATAATGTTTTGCCTCTTTCTGTTGGTTGGTCTGTTAGTTGATGATCTAGCCTCTGGTGGAACCGAAACAGGGATCATAGTAGCCTTTCTGCATGTCCAGAAAAATGTTAGAAAATCTGCTGGAGAGGCAATCTGCTTGAACTCATGTTAAGTGAGAGTGACCCCGCCATTTTCACACGACGGATGCGATAGGCAGGCATGCCAATGGCAGTTTTACCCCATCAGTCTGCCTAACTGTTTTGTCAAAACATGGGTGTGAAGTAGTGCCCTGAAATGCAGAGAGTCAATATTCTGATCATTATCCTGCCATGTGCTTCAAATCAAAAACATGACTTTTGACATCTGTTTGTTTGACCCATAAGCTCAGAAAAGATAACTATTTGCAACAGAAGACAGGAATTACCTCCCACTGATTCTTTTCTCCCTTGGAAGGTCTGGGAAGGAGGGTGGGGTGGTTGGGAAAGGGTGTTGGTGTTACCACTGCGAAGGTTATGCTTTCCCTTGGCTTGTCTGTCGACAGTTTAGAACAAAAGTTAGATAAGAGTGTGTGCAGAAACAAATCCATTAAACTTTGGCGCAGATGTGTGATGCAGACCTCGATCCAAAGAGAAATGCAGGATCCATTGGACATGGCAGAGGCATGTGCTCTGTCAGGTGCCCTTCTAGTTCTGACTGTAGTCAGTAGGTAAGTTCATGGGAGGAGCAGGTGGTGAAAATGGCGTGAAAGACTTTTCTTTTAGCATGCTTATATTTTACATAACCTTGGTTTTATCTTTCATTCGGTATATTCCCCCCTCTCCAGTCATTCTTTCAGCCTTTCTTTCCTTCAAGTTACATTTTGCAAAACATAATGCAGATGTGGGTGTTATTATGTTTGAAAACCTTCGAAGAATGAAAAAGAAAGTACTGGTAGCTATTTCATTATTTTCCTTTTTTTCAGAAGAGCAGATGCAGTGTCATTCCTATGAGTTTTGTTTTGTTTTTTAATGTATTTCCCTTGGCTGAAAACTATTTGAAATATTAATGGTATACACTTGTAATATTGCAAATAAAAGCTTCTTTTTTTTTCCCAGCTCATGGTGTAGAATTTGCATCTGTGTTCAGCAGTCTACAAGAACTGTTTCTGAGTGCATATTTCTCATGAACGTGTGAATCCCCGAGTGAACGCCTATGATGTGTGCTGTTGTTGTCTTCTTCCTACAAGTGAAATGCAAGAGCCTGAATGAATCCATGCCATGTGTGCCATCAAAGTTTGCGGCCTGTTTCCAGTGAACAAAATGATCACTGCATGAACTCAGATGTGTGATTGATGTTTCCTGTTGCGCTCACTGCTGTGGGTAGCTCAAGAGTTACAAATGTATTTGGGTTTCTAACTGAAGCAAAGCTTGGTGTGGCTGTATATGATTGAGTGAGGGCCATGTAAGAGGGAGCGGAGGTATAATACCAAGAGAACGTATATGTCTGTTATTCAAAAACACTTCTATAAGGCATATCCATACCATGAGATGGCATTATATAATCTGAAGTATTCATCTGACTAGAGTCATAAGCAAAAAAAATACAAACAAATAAACTTACAAAACAAGATTCAAAGCAATGCTTATTTAATTCGCAATATGAAACAGATTTGTGAATTTTCAACTGTGATGTCAGAAGAAGATACATTTGTTGAAAATGCACAAGTCTCTTTCACACTATGTCTTAAAATGCATCACTTTGCACCGTCACTTCAACATGGTTCACAAAAGAAGCATTCACCGGCGCTAAGTTCCATATCAAATTGAAAAACACTTCAAAATATACTTTTTTTTTTTTTTATTAAATATCTCCTTCTACAAAGAAAACAACTTTAAATTACATCTTGTGTTTAGTCTGTTACACAAAGCAGTCTTACACAAAGGAATCATATGGTCTGCTGTACATAAAGCAATCGTAGAGCCTGGTGAAACAATCCCCAACAGCTACTGATTGTTAGGAGCACAGATTATCATGATCATGTAATCACTTATAGTATATCATCACTCGGTAATCAAGGTACAGCAGAAGGATATAGTGGCTACCATCCCACTGCAGTGTGCATGGCAATGGGCATACAGACACAGACACAGGAGGGATCTGCAAAACAGCAAGACACTAAAGAAGCCAAGACCATCCTCAAGCTTATGCAATACAGCAGGTGGCTGCATCAGCACATACATTGAAACTACAATGATACATACCACCTGCTGACAAGGTCCAAGCTTGTGGCAATCTCCATACTGTGTACCAGACTGACCACAATCGCCTCCATTACTATTTATACTCAAGAGCTCCATATCAGCCAGTCAGACTGGTGTCCCTGACAAGTCTAGCAGCATGACAACGGAAAACTGCTGCTGCAGACATGTCTTCTGCACGAAACCCTCAGGCTTCAAATGTGAACAGTGCAGTCACCGATAGGCGAGTAAGCTCTTTAGCGGCCTGCAGAACCTGTAGCACACTGCCACCTTTGCGAAACTGGCATGTCCATTTGAAAGGCTTGAAGAGGAGACACAGTGGAATGTCTCTTTAATACCCTCCAGATATCCTTTAAGACTGGGTCTTTCCAGAGAGGGACCCCTTAGTCTGAGGGAAATACGTCTTGCACACACAAAATGTTCCTGAAAAAACAAGTCTTTGAAAAGAGGGAGACTATTTGGAGGATCCTTTTTCGTGAAGTTCCGTGCAGAAAATATATATACATATTTATGTACACTGACTGACTGACTGACTGAAACCATTTACTGTCAGATTCATAGTGTTGTACTGACATTTTAAAAGGATAAAACCTAAATAAATTAATGAGAAAACGGAAATAATACAAATAACATCTGAAAGACATAAAAAACATAAAGGAAAAATTAGCAGGGAAACATTTTAACATTTGTACGTGGAATAATAAAATCAGAAATTGTAACAATAAAACCAATTACATCTTAACTGTACTGAGAATCAAAAATCTCTCTCTCAATCTCTCTCTCTCTCTCTCAGAGGAACACCATAAAAATTTTTAAAAAAACGCCCCCTAACACACACACACACACACACACACTCGCGCACAAATCATGCTCCCCGTTCTCCCTACTCACGTGTATGCGAGCACGCACATATATTCACTCATTGACAACTCTCTCTCTCTCTCTCGCGCGCGCGCGCGCGCAGCACACACACACACACACACACACACACACACACACACACACACAACCGCCCCCTCCCCTGCACACACTCAAAACTTATCCACATAAAAGATGTAGACGTACGCAGAACATGCACTCACCTATAAACATGCCAAACTCTCTCTCTCTCTCTCTCTCTCTCTCTCTCTCTCTCTCTCTCTCTCTCTCTCTCTAGCGCGCACACAGCCTATGCCAAGTTTCGTAAATGGAATAATGCGACCTAGTACACGTGAGAGTCGGACAGCTATGTCATGTAACAAATTCTTTGCTCTACGTGTACATCAGACCCACTAAACCAAAAAAGAAACAAACAAAAAAGAAATCCGTTAGAAATATCTGCCAAGTGGATGAAACTTGATCAGATTTACAGCCAAATTGGCTAGATTCCACCCATTTTCTGGGTTGGGACAAAACACACTATGCAATGTTAAAGGTAGATTTTTAGACAAAATTTTATCATGAAGACATTGAAAATACACTTTTGTTATGGAACATTCAAGTAAAAAATGAGATACATTAAGGTTTTGACCACAGACACACAAAGGAGATGGTTTTAAAAACCTGCCTAACCAACCATCCACCCGTATTCTGTGCAATAAATTTCGATTCGGAATAGAACCTGGCGGACTTATACAATGACTGTTGGGGGCAGTAAGATCCCATCTGTTCTCTGAATGGCAACTTCAAGGTACTGTGTTCTTCTCTGGTCCCAGAGTGCTTTTGTCAGCATATTGTTTATTTCAAGAAGCGAATAAGGAATATCACATAAAACTGTATTCGATTTACATTGATGTATGTATGTACACACACACACACACACACACACACACACACACATACACACACACACACACACATGCTTGCAGAGAAAATCGGTATGATGCTACTGTGATGGCATGGAGGAAACTGGAACAAAAAGAAATGCTTTCACTTCACTGGCAAAAAAAAAAAAATTCTGACTCTCAAGACTTGCTTTGCAAATCCCAATTATTCCGCCATATAAATACATGCACACACACACATATACATATATATATATGGAGAGAGAGAGAAAAAAAAAAGATTATTACTACTACCTGCACTTTTTTTTTAAAATCCTGAAGATGGAGGCATTGGAAATTCTACTTCAGCCTAGAAACTTGTAAATCAGCAGCAAATAATAAAGTTACTAACTAATCACATGCTTTGTACGTTTTTTCTAGTTGCAAAGGATATCAAAAAAATTATATTTCACTGAAAACATGTTCAAGCCAAATAGGTCTCCACTTCCAAGTATCCTCCAATTAAGAAATCAAAGGATACAAAAATACCGAAGAGGGATGGATGGAAAAAAAAGAACATACGAACAGAGGATCTGATCACAGAGTGAACGTTAAGCACACTGAGGAGAGTGTCGACCTCCACTGAAATTGAAGAGATACTGGATCTGCCCTTTGACCCAATTCCATACCACAGATTAGTACCAAAATTTAATGGGTTTGCCCTTGGGCCAAATTGCATCTTTTCAACCGGTTTTCTTCAAATTTGTTCTGTCATTTTTTTTAGTTGTTGAATAATCCTAACAGATCATAGATCCACCCTGATAAAGATCTTAGGGATACAATCTGCTCGGCGGGTTTTGTGTAATCTTGCTAATCAAGTAGACTGGCAAACTAACAATCCAGTGTGTGAAAACAACCTGCCTGGCCATGACACCTATTGCCTGGAGGAGCACATAACTGTGGTGAGCTGAAATAATCTGGCAGTATATTCATAAGGCACACACGTAGAAAAAAATCTATTCATCTTGCTTGTTCAAATTTCAGCAGTCTAGCAGAAATCTTTCTCTCCTTTTTTTTCTCTTTTTTTAATTTCTTTGCTTTGCTTTGCAAATCCCCATTATTCCTCCATGCACAGTTATGTCAAGGTTCGTTCTATATCAGACAGTCAAGACACACACACACACACACACAAATCCAGCTCTACTATGTGGACGGCATCAGGTGACATGGCACAGAGAGAGAGAGAGCTTACAAACTGCTGGAACTAGCAGAGTAACAGGGCTAGCCTGGCTTTGTAATCGGGAGTGGGGATGACAGTATGATGCTTCTGCGATGACATGAAAGAAGTAGGAACAAAGAGAAAGGCTTTCACAAAAAGAAAAAACAACATTCTGACTCTCGATCATCAATTAACTGAATTTGCAAATGGCTACAAATTCTGAAAACCCTGATTTGCTGCTGTTCGGAACAGAACACAAACAGTTACACCGTGCATAGCCTCCACCACTTTCAGCTGTCGGTTAGTCCATTCCAAGTGCGACTGTGTCGATACAAGTCGAATGCGAGCATAGGGTTGGCTGTCGTAAGACTCTCCGTGATTGGCTGAATTCCCGTTAAACTCAAGTCAAGTAACTCCTGCTGTAACTCGGGGGAGAGAAGAACTCCAAGGGATCTGGCTCTTTACCAACAGGGACCTGTCACACACACACACACACACACACACACACACACACACACACACACACACACACACCACAAACAAGTATGCTGTAATGTTAATGAACAATTCACAGGCAAAGAAATAAAGATCACTTAGCATGTTTTCTACCCATTAACTCAGTCTATATATGTACTGCCAGTTCTCCTTCCTTGATTTCATAGACGATGCATTTTTTGCAGGATCAAAAAAGAAAAGATCATTAAAATTATCCAAATGGACTCATAATATGCTTTGTTTGCATGAGTACATACTGAGGGGGTCAAAAACCTCTTCCTGAAAAAAAAAACAACAAAAAAACAACCACCAAGTATCACGTAATCCCTCAGAAATATCTCAAAAGACCACTGAAATACAAACACACACAGATTCAGAAAGAGCACTGAAATCGTTCAACAGACAAAAACCATATCAACTGGTTTCCTCAACACTGAAACACCCTCCTCTCTACCTTGACTGTGGAAGATTTCGGCAATGGGGCTCTCAGCCGAATTCCCTTCTCCACACTGTGACAGAGGTCATCCAGGGGCACGTCGATGCCCACCAGATCAGAGTACAGCCCCGACTGCATCTGAAAGTTGACTCGTGACGATGCCTGCAACAGGTCAGTTCCAAATCATTTTGAAACAACCTTCTGTGATCACAGTGTTTAACATACATGTTACATACACACACACATGAAAGCATGCATATACCCACAGACATGACACAAACATACTGATACATGTATGCAGGTGTGGATTGGGTAAAGGTGAGGCCAGGAGTTCTGAATGCCAGAGACAAGATACACTTTTTAAGATACACAGGTATTTCTCAGACAGTTTCACCCCTTCAAAATGAATTTTTGACGTGTGTTGTATACCTCATTTGACAGTTTCCCCCTTCAAAATAAATTTTTAACGTGTGTGTTGTATACCCTATCAGATTAGCACACACACAGACACAGTAAAACCTCATGCGCAAGCAAAAACACCAACAAGCAAAAACAAAATGAAACATCTATATGTGTCACAGTACATTGACAAACAATTGAAACATATATCTGTCTACTCTGTCTAGAGTTAAGCAATAAAGTCTGAAAATAGCATGTAAAAATAGCAATGATTATAAAGCAAGTTTCATAACACATATCTTCTGTGTTTAACAATAGATCAGAATAATTTTTCTTCATGTTTTTCCTCAAAGTTACATGTGCATTAACAGAATCTGCCTTTTAGCTTTTTCTTTTTTTTTAACACTCAGTCCCACCAAATACAAAATGCATGCACACACAGTAAGTGATTAAGACTTACTCACTTAGTAATCAGAAGACAATGGGGACTAGACACATGGATGCAAAGACAAATGCTATAGAATGAAGCCCCATCTATTATAATTTATACTAGTGCAAAAGAAGACATTGGTGAAACACCTGGATGAACAGACATAGATCCTGTACATGAAGCCCCATTTAATGATTTATCATACTAACTAGTGCAGAAAAAGAGATGGGTGAACATGAAGTCATACACGTCCCATGTGCTTTTTGGTCTCATCAATTGTCTTCACCAGTGGCATTATTCCACACAGTTCATTCCAGCTCCCTGTAGCACAGCCACACCCATTTTTCTTCTGCCACAGTCACAGTGTTGGCAGTCCTCATTACCATTCCTTATATCTGGTCATCGCAAGGCAACCCATGAAAGAAGACACTGCATCACTTCTGAATCACCAACAGTGGTGTTCAGAGGTGCCTGTCCTCATCCTCCATACACAGACCACCACCCCCCCTGTTTATGAAAATGACTGCTTTTTAAAGATTCAGCGTAGTGTGTGCATTCCCCTCTGAAGGGTATGACCATGTCCAGCCATCAACAATCCCAATGGACTTGATGATACTGACAACTCTGACATGAACTCACCATTGGCACAGACATGGATGGTGGAGAGGAAATAGAAATGGAAGCCACCATATGAGCAGAATATGATGGCATAAGAAGTACAGAACTTGTGACTTTTTCTTTTGGGGAGGGGGGATGATCAATAAAGACAGAATGAAGAATACCAAGGAGTTTCATTCTGGTCAAACGACTCAAAGACAATATGATTGTTTGGGCCTTACTCTCCACTTCCTCTCATAATACATCCCTGCATTTTTTTTTTTTATATCAAACTCTGACACAAACCTAAAACATGCCTACTGTTAGTACTAACACAAATACCACAAATGTTTCCCACCCCCAAACACACACACACACACACACACACACACACACACACACACACGTACACACACACAAGCTCGCCATAAGACACACCACTGGTTCACCTTTTCTTGAATTTCCGTCCTTTTTCTGTCACAAGTTTTCAGCTTCTGCGACACAGCTCCCCAAGTATCAGGCTGCTTCCCTTTCACACTCTTCAGCTCCTGACTGATCTTCAATGCTGAGTTAAACTCTGGGCGGGCAAGTGGGTTCTCCACACTGGGATCATAGTCGTCCCTATCTCCTTCACCATCTTCAATGGGAAAACATACTCATTGTGTTTGGGATGGTATGGAGCTTCCCCTGATGACTCGGACTTTGGGATGGAATTTTCATCCCGGTCGGAGGTCTTCCCTGATGCCCAGGGCTTCTCGGGGACTGGATGGATCTTCTGTCGGACAATGGGATGAATTTCTCATCCCGGAGAGGGGTCAAGAACTCCACATCTTCTACTGGTGTGAGTCGCCCAGGGGGCTTTGTCGGTGAAGAGCAATGCTTCTACTGGGGGAGAGGGCGAGTATGTGTCTGTCAGAGAGGGGCAGCCTTCTGCTGGCAGACGTGATCGTTGTGGAGAACTGGGGCAGTGCAATGGGGAAGAACTATGGTTGGGGAAGAACTATGGCTTCTTGGGGGAGTGCGAGTATGTGTCTCCATGCTTGGAGCATGCTCAAAGGCTTCCCTGAGCTCCGTTCTGAAAGCCTCATCATCGTGTGCATCACAGATACTGGCAGGCTTGTGACGAACTATTCTGGTTGTGAATGGATTCTCATGGCGCTTATCAGAATACCGGTACTCGCTTGTAATGTTTTTCACAGATTGGTCTATGGGGACATACACACTGTTTTGTTGCCTTGTGTTTCAACTGTATACCTCTTTGGTACAGATGAACCAGAAGGAAATTCTGACCCTGAAGATGTTGGAAGTGAGCCTTTGCTGTCATCATGATCAGCATATCGCCCTGGTTGGTAAAGCTTTTGGCTGATGGCCTGAAAACTTCTTGGCAAGGAATCTTCATCTTGTGCAGTTTTGCTGGCATCATTCGAACTGTCTTGCTTTTCATAGCCCACAAACTCTTTTGGTTTCTGTCTCTGAACTAGAGTTCTTAGAAGGAGGGGACCGTGTGTCTGGTGCAAACCGAACCCTCTGTCTCCCTTTTCGGCCACCATTGCCATGCTCTGTAGGTCTCAATCCATTTTCCACTTGAGCATGCCGCAGGGACTTCTCTGGAGTGATGGCCAGAAGCGGCTCTGGAGTGAAACGAGACATGATTTCTGGTGTGCGTAAAGCCGAAGGAACTGGAGCTTTTCTGAAGGGTTCGGCATCTGTTTCTGCTTTTCTAAAGAGATCGGCAGCATTATCTGACCATGAAGAGAATGGCTCTTTGAGGGATGTGCAGTCCTTGGTCTGTATATCCTTCATTGTGTCAGCTGTCCTGGGCTCTGCTCTGACTGACAGTCACCTTCTATGAAAAAGTCAGACCCTCACAGTGTCGTTTTGTATTATAGCAGGTTTTCATATGATCAGATCATGTTAAGTGTGCTGCTACTGTGCTTCATTCTGCTGCTTCCTCATGGAACCCTGTTACGAACAAGAACAATCCATTAACAACATGTGCAACCATCAGAGCAAAATAAGTAAACAACATTTTTAATTATAAGAAGAAAAAAAAATTATATTAACTATCCATTTACAATCTGATCTTTTCCTTTCATTTACTATCATATTTCTATACAATATTCATCATAGTTGAGGTCCTGTGGGAGCAGCGTAGAAAGAAAATGGGAAGGTAGTGAAGGAGGAGAGAAGCCTGGGGGCAGAGGACATGTGAGGAAGGACGAGAATCACTTCATCCAGAAGAGGGAGGTCAAATAGTGAGATCTCTCATTTACTGAAAACTTATGAATAGCTGTGAACTATACAAGCAAAGACTATGGAGACTTTGGCATAGTATTGACTTATTGCCTTACTAAAGTTTCAGCTGCTTTGAGCTAATTCAATTTGAATGACGAATGGTTGACACCCATCTAACCAAGCAAGCATTCTCTTTCTACAGGATACCTGGATAGAGAGAAAGGTGGATATTACCCATGCATGTGGGTGCAAGACCTGGTGGACAATGCACAGTAACTGATTAACTACCTCTACCATCTTGCACAGAACTATGGACAGGGTTGTGACGATGCCTGACTGCCCAAGCATCCCTCATGGTATCCATAATTCCTTATCATACGAAAAAAATGAAAAAGCATGTTCTATATATACATATATATATATTAGTTTAAATATTCTTAATTGTTATAACCATTTCATGGTGCAATAAATCGCGAATGCTAAAAAAGCTGCAAAAGTTGAAAACCATATCTAATCTAGTATCTATGTTTCTAAAACTCATCTTGAAAAACAGGTAAAGGCCACTGAAAATGACCGGTTACCAGCCTGATGTGCTTTTGAAATGAAATGTTTATTCAACCATTAGAACGGATGTAATGCTATAGATGCAAGTTATGGTTAAAAATGCACTGTTTCTTGATTTTTCTGCATTTAAAAACCAATAGTAATATTCAAAGTATTCTTTATTGTGGATTATTGTATTTATACTCCAGCATGATCATATCTGAGTTTCTACTTCATGCAACACGTGATGAATTGATTAAATAAATTCACTTTCACTAGTTTAAGTCTTTGTCTTCTGAGATTTTTTTTTTTTTAATGGCGGTGGCTGCAAAGCCACAGGTAAAAGAAGGCATAATCCATTGATGGAATGGAAAGTTCTGCGAGTAAAATATGAGAAGACAATCGGAGAATGAATATTCTGTCAAAAGTTTCGAATGGGGCGTTTGGCTACTTTCCGTCAATACATTATCTGCCCTTGTGCGGATATGCGCTACGAACGCATCAACTGCAAAAATAAAATGCCAGATTAAAGTTATCAAGATAGAAAAATACGTTAACATAACTTCAAACTGCGAGGTAATGATGCCTTAATCAACCAGTGACAACAGCATCTTCGAGTAAACCAGAGACAGGAGCAACAGGAAGCAGATTTTGACACCACTGTCGCTAAGGATTCACAGATGCGTGTTTTAACCTGCAAACTTGAAATGGATAATTGATTGATATGAAAAAAGCGACTTTAGACAACTTGTAAAGTAAAACAGACGGGCATAGATGTTGGGGATTATCACTTGCCTAACCACTTTTGACCAAAAAATAACTCATAAATATGACGTCGATGATTGCATAAACAGCTTACCGTTACCAAACTAATGTCACCGATTTGTTTATGCCGCCATGTATATAAGCGAGAACGGAACTATGAAGCGCGCATGCTCCCCTGAAAGTTACACAAACCAAGATGGCAGCAAGCGGTTGTCTACAGAAATTTTCGCCTGCTACTAAAGCAGTTATTCAACTTTTCCAGGTAAGCACAACAACTTGAAACTATGTATGTGAATGTTGTATTATTAGTAAAAACAACTATGTCTGTTTTCATGGATACATCAAATGTTTTAATTGCAGTATATGCCCTCAACAGCTATGCTTCGCTTTTTACTTGTGTTCTTGGACAACCCCTTGAGGACACGTCCTTGGCCTTCGTCGGTGATGGAAGTGAATTTTAAGTTGTAATAAATCACCTGGTCTGCTCTCTTCAAAAAAAGTTGTAAGAAAAATGTTTAAGAACAGTGTATGATTTTAGTCTCCGCAATTTAGGAGTTGCATTTGTATAAGTGTACGTCAGCTGTAGTTAGAAAATGAAAATTGTTACACAATCAGGTCAACAATGGTTATCCACTGTTGCATAAAAAGAATAGTATGACCCGATCCTAACAACAATTGACTTTATTCTCTGACCGTGGGGAACCTTGCACTTGCAGTAATGGGAACGATTCATTTAAATAAAAGTCTTTCCAATAAAATTATCATTTTGTTATTTTTTTTTTAGATTCTAAGATCATATGGTGTGATATAACTGGTATATATTTCCTTATCATTTGAGGTACTCATGTTGTGTATTCTCAGTAAACAGATTTGATATATTTGATGAAAAGATGTCTTTGTATGGGATGCATGTTTAACTTTAAGGATATAACCTCTCAGGAAAAGAGAAAAAAATGTTACTACCCCCAGTACCCATTGACCTACAGATGAGCTCAGCTTGGAGTGCTGCTGCACACGCATGACTCAGGAGGCCCATATCGTATATGTTCCATCAGGTCAATGTTCACCTGAATCTATTTTCAAGCAGGTCTAAGTTTCCCCGGGCTTGTGTTCCCCCCAATTTATTTTCAGGGTCTAGGTGGCCCAAAGTCTTTGTTCCGCAAGGCCATGCTGCTTCTCCAGTGTGTGGAGAAGGTCTGTCGTATATCAGTTACCATGTCATGTCATGTTGTTTTCAACTTTGTTAGGGCTTTATGCAAACTATGCCACACATCACTGTTCAGCATGTTATGGTTTTGCCAAAGGTCATGCTATGTACTAATGTAGCATCTTGTAATGTTATGTGATGTGTCAGTTATCATTGTGCGTTTTATTTTATGTGGTTTCTCTTGTACTGACATTTCATTGAATAATCTTGTATTAGTGTCAAGCTTGGATGCAGAATATTGTCAAGGTGAAGAACAGATGACATGATGGAGCATGCAACTGTATTTGCGTGAACAAAGTGAAATGACCTGTGACTTGAAAAGGGCATGATCTGTGACCTGGCAGAATACATCACACAGGTGTGACACTCCATATACATGCCATCTGACACTAGTGACAGAAATGATGATACATGACATGACATGAAAATGCATCGAATATGACATTAAATAAATGACATGGCATGATGAAACAAACCATTTACACTACAGGAACAGATATTGGGGAACATATGACTTTGGAGAACATAGATCTGGGAAATATTGATGTAGGGGAAAATGGATCAAGCAATGAATTTTGTAGGGAAATGTCAACTTTGTGGAATACAGACTTCGGGGATGTAGACATGGTCCCATGACACATTCCCACACAGACATTGTACCCATTTGGGCACAAACATAGTATGCACTGATGTGAAAATGTGATCTGTAAAGTCAGTCTGATGTGGGGGCCTAAGAAATGGCAGTCGTTATAACATCTTGCTCAGCTGTGAAATACCATCACTAACTTGAGACGAGAAGGTTAGTTAGGTTTTTGGTATGATACATATAGTATTTTTTTTTTTTTTAATAGTATGCATCTAGTGTGAAAAATCAGAATGAATGAAAAAACTGAATGACTGGTATTCTACTGAATGACATGGAAAGTGACTGGATGTAGCCACAGCAAGCAGCTCTTCATTCAACTCTAGGCTTGTAGGCTGTTCTTGTAATCAGAGCTAGAGTAGAATAGCGCTTACAGTTTGTTCTGTAAAGGATTAATCTGTAAAGAAGCATAGGTGTTCTGTTGATAATCATATTGATGATAATACCCTTCTGTCTGAAGACTGAAGCACAGAAAAGCAAGTTTCTCAGATTTACCCGCAGGTGCATGTATGCAGATGTGAGAAAATTGCTTTTGCATACTTCAATAAGAAGAGCACACAGAGTGTGTGGATGTTACTGAAAACAGAGATGTATACTTGTATATTATTAACTCAGCCTGCCTGACCAACCCACCTGTCTCACTCTTTACTTAAATCTTTCTCAATCATGCCAGTGTTAGTTGTGTTTCATGTTAAGCGTATTTATACTAAGTTAAAGAATCGAGGAGAATAAAGTAAGCCTGATGTATGGGATGTTTTATGCTGACCCAGGCCAGATGTGCACAAACTGCAGCTGCTGCGGCTCCCCAGGCTGCCCCCCGTATGAAGAAATTTGAAATCTACAGATGGGTAAGTTAACCTTATTGTCCCATGTTAAAAGTTTGTTGTAGTGCTGGGGTGTCATTGGCTGTGTGGATATGACTGTATGCGCAAATATATGCAAATGTATGACTGTGTGCACGCAAGTGCTGATGTGTGTATGTGTCAGGAAGGGCAAAGATTAGCAAAAGAAAATATATCGCTTTCCTGTCCTCTTTGTCCCTGTTGCTGCCTTCACAAGTTTTCATAAAAGATGGGAACTTTGACATGTATCTTCAATATAGACCAAATACAGCTGTATTTGCACAAAACTTAAAATCACTTTAACTGACATTAAAAGGTGCTAGATTGCCTTAAGACATCATCTGTGTATCATAACATATAATAGTTTGTGGCATATTCATTTGGTTTTGGCAAAGCATGTCTTTGTTGTTACTTGTCGTTGAAAACCGATTGATGTGTTAATGTGTAATGGAAGCTGTACTCTGCTGTTTAAAGTTGCAGAATTGATGCTCTTCTGTCAGAGCTGCCAAGTGCCATGCTTTTGGCATCGCATGCTACAATTGCATTGACAATGCTATGCTGTTAAACAGTTCGTGTTGAAATGCTATGCGAAAAACAACAATTGAAAAAACACTTCACAGACTTATCAATGATTTAGACAGAACCAAAACAGTGCGGATCTTATGACTTCTGGCCAAAAAAAAAGAAATGGCCAAGTTCAGTATAGAGAGGAAAGAAAAGCAAAAAAAAAAATAACACAAGACAGTCCGAATTTTGTCATTTTATCAAATGATCTTGTCATCATCTGTTCTCATTTGTAGGTCAAGTTTCGATCGCATCATGATCAGGGAGAGATTTCTATTTCATCAGTCTCCATCATGCCATGCGCTGAACATAGTGCATTTGAAACTGCTATTAACATGATTTAAGTCTGACTTGTAATATTGCATGCGAGTTTTGTGCTCAATTATGGTATGCTATACTTAAATTACATAAAGACCACACCTGTGCTTTTGAGACCTTGGCAGCTATGGTCTCTGTGTAAGGTTAAGAAAAGGTCAAAGAAGGTATGGAAACATTTACATGTCCGTCATAGCTCCCCCCCCCCCCCCCCCCCCTCTCTCTCTCTCTCTCTCTCTCTCTGTCTCTCTCTCTCTCTCTCTTTCTCTCTTTGCGCATCTTGCATCTTGCCTCCACACACACACACACACACACACACACACACACACACACACACACACACACACACACACACACACACACACACACACACACACACACACCGCCCCCCTCGAGAAAAAAAAGGAGAACAAGAGAAAAACAACAAGAACATTAATTAGAGTAATACTGTTTTGCAGGACCCAGACAAGCAGGGAGACAAGCCTCGTGTTCAGACCTATGAGATCGACTTGAACCAGTGAGTGCCTCAAATATAATGTGTTGAGCCAGGTCACTTTTGGCTTTTTCTTTTTTTTTTTTTTTTTTTCTCCAGTTCAGCTTTATGTTTAATCTGTTGATAGAAGGTAGTTGATACAAACTTAGGGGGAAAAAAAAAAGATAGAGAAAGGAAAAATGAAAGATGAATAACAAGAAGAAAAAGTGAAAAGAAAGCAGAAGCATGAAATGTTCTTCAGTCAAATCATTCCAGCATGAAAAAGAATTAGTCTACATCAAACAACTAAGCAAATAAGAGCATAAATTAAATGAAATAGGCTAAGACAGGTTCTTATGAAATTAAAGAGGACATAGTAGTTACATAGACTGTTGCGAGACCCTGATAATGTCTGTAAAAGATTGAAAAGAATGTCCATGTCTTTAAAATAAGAAGTCCTTGAATCGTTGCAGGGAGATGTCCTTGTGTCTCATTCACAAATGAAACAACAACTGAGAGATGCCAGGCAGCTAGTGAGCACGTGCTGAAAGACAAGAACATCTCACAGTACATCAGGAGGTTTAAGCTTGCCTGGTACATAGTGGCATGTTTTTCACAATAATTCCTTTGACGGTACTCCAGGGTACAGTGGAGAGTGGCAGACACAAAGGAAGTCCTGGATGGACTGTGAAAAGGATTAGGCTGGTTGCAATACCTCTACCCAGTTTGGCATGACAGAGGCTATGAGGATCCCTGTCTGTTTAAGCTCAGTCATGGCACCCTTGTGATGCACTGTTTTGAGACATAAGATAAGTATCAGTTAACAGACCTGTCTACCTAGACGATTTCAGCATATTCTGCAAGCATCTTTTGCGAAAACAGGGCAAATACGATGTGGGGCCCTGTCCACTCTTTCCCGCAAAATTAAAGAGACGAAGCTCATGAGTGGGAATTGCGCTTACGGATTTGTAACTATGACTGCGTTTCAATGTGCTCATATGAAAGCTTTAATCAGTTAGTGACAAGTTTCTTTCTCAATTAAATTTAGTCTTACTCGCTCTGCGTCTTTGACAATGTGTGGAATGTGTGAACAGTAGTGGGGATAACAGGCCATGCTGCATTTTTTTTAAAAAAAAAAGCAAGCAAGCAAAGAAAAACACAGAGGCATATATAAACAAACGAAAACAACAAGAGAGCAGGAAAGTCTCCTTAAGTATGCTAATGAACCAGGTATAGAATTTGATGGAAGAACCTACACTGACTATAGTTACTGCGAGATAAAATGCAGTCTGGATGGTCAGCTCCCCCCTTCCTCCTCCAAGTTCCCATTCTCGCTGCTGTTTTTTACCAAAATGTGGAACTCCTGTTCCGCCTTTTACATAAATACTAAATGAAATGCACTCACTTTTATGAAAGAGTACCCCCAAGAGCATTTTTACAGTGCATGTCTGCATCGGGTTGATTTTTTATTACGATTCTAAATTGATGCGTGGTTTGATTTGATGTGGATGATGTTCGCTGTGTGTCCTTCAGCTGTGGTCCCATGGTGCTAGACGCTCTCATCAAGATCAAGAATGAGATGGACCCGACCCTGACCTTCCGCAGGTCATGTCGTGAGGGCATCTGCGGCTCCTGCTCTATGAACATTGACGGCACCAACACGCTGGCCTGTTTGTAGTGAGGATCTTTTTGTTTTGTTCGTTTGCTTTTTTTCTGTCCCTTTATGTTATAGTTTTATGAACATGTACACGTAGCTGAAGATTTTATCCATTTTACATGTTAAGTTGTGAACTAATTAATCACTCTCTAAAATTTTTTTCTTTGTTTCATTTCTTCCATACTGTTCTGCTCTCTTTGACATACCACTATTCTTTTGTATTTTCTCCTTCAACCAAATTCCATTTATTACCAGTCAGCCCTGTTCAGCCTCTTGAAGGTAACTGTAGACTTCATTGCCATGCTGGGTGATATGGAAGCTAGTGTAAGGTCTGGCCCTTTGTGGGGGAAATTGATGTAACAGAAAATGACCCAGTCTACATAAAAGAACATGCTTCCATCATCTGCAACACAAACTTTTACAACGCAATGTCTGGATCTGCAAGATAAACTCTCTGAAGGTCGGAGTTGTTGTTCGCTCAACATGGTTATATCTAACTGTGTTTAACCGGTTGATTGTTGTTTTCCAAGCTGTCTGGATCTCGCATTATAGTTTGTGTATTATTGAGTTGTAACATTGGGTTCAAAATAGTCTTGGTGTACTGTTTGTTTTTTTCCAGTTAACTTTATGTAGCTGCACACATGGACTCATGAGTCTCTGTGCTGCGTAAAAGGTGCATAGATGCAATGGAGTTAGAATGGCATAATGGTAAATTGCCAGAGCATGGATCAGTTTTAGAATAGTGTCTTGTTTCATGGGTATTTTCAGGATGGCCCAACTTCAGTTTCATAGTAGGGGACTCTTCTTCACTTGAACCTCTGTAACTGTAATGCAGTAATATCATACCGGAGAAACAGACATCTTTACTATGGTAACACAAGAGGGAAGCAATACTGTCAAGAAAATAGTGTGTTGAATAGCTGTTTATTCAAACTTGTTTCTGAAGACAACACTGCGTGCAGTTGTGTTCATATCTCAAACAGTTATTGACCACAGTCGTTTGATGTATGTGTGTGTGTGACTGTTCGCGTGCAGCAACTGAAGTTTATGCATGGGGTAAAGAGCCTTGTTATATTTTTTTTTGTTCCTTGTTGGTTGGTTTGTTGTATTTAGAAACTGTTGGGATTTCTTGCCACATGTACTTTTCAAGTCTAAAATACACTGTTTACGGAAGACATTGTTTACAGATGTGGGTACAGAAGCTCAGATGTTGTGCACAACTAAAAGTTTAAATGTGTGTTAGAAAGATTATGTGTGTTTTAACGAGGGATAGATGAAAAAGAGAAACAGCATGTACTGTTCTGTTTAATTTCTTGCACATGAAGAATCATAGTGCCTGTTAGTTACAGCTGTGTGTGTGTATGTGTGCAGCAGCAAAATCAGCCCAAGCTTAAGGAAGCCAGTCAAGGTGTATCCTTTGCCTCACATGTACGTTGTCAAGGATCTGGTGCCGGTGAGTTCTTCTTTTGTTTACTTACCATTCGTTCTCTCCCTCACTCTCCCACCATAAGAGAGGGTAAGGCTGGTATCACAGCTGTGGTTTGTGGTGATATTTCAGTTATTTATTTCGATTTTTAACAAAGGACAATATTTACCTTATATGTTTGAAAGAAAGAGCAAGAGCGAACCAGAGGATTGAGCTTTCTTTTCCATTGATTCTACATAAATTGTTAATAGTGTCATGGTTCGTAAGGTCATCAGTCATGAAAAGTTTTAAAAATTTAGAAAAAACTGAGGTACTTTTGCAAGTACCTAAAAGTCAGAAAACTTAACTCTGGTTTGCAAAAGTTTGTATAGTAATATTATGTTCATATACTTTAGAAAATGAAGAAAAAGAAAAAGAAAAAATATTGTTTGAGAAATCCATTTTCAACATGGGTTCTTGGAGAGACATAGGGAATATGAATCTACCAATAGTACCAGGATGAGTGAACTTGCTTTTAGTGTCCAAGGGAATAGTTTTAAAACAAAGGTAAGATTATGCATCAGTGTTTATTTTCAGTGTTACATGTGAGAAGTCTTTGACATTTATTGAGAGTTTGGAAATTCAGTCCATTTAGGTAGAAAAATCATGACAAATATTGTGCCCCCTTCCGATTACAAACCCTTCAGTGTATGTGTCGGGTAAAGCGGTTGTCTCAGCAATGTAAACTGTGGGGCAGGTGGTTGACATGGTGTTTTATCTGTTGCAGGACATGAGCAACTTCTACGCGCAGTACCGCTCCATCGAGCCCTTCCTGAAAAAGAAGGGTGAGGGAAGCACTGTGCCTGGTGCCAAGCAGTACTTGCAATCTGTGGAGGATCGCGCCAAGCTGGTGAGTGGGTGGATGGGGGAGAAGGGACAGATAAATGAATCGGTTTCGAGTGTGTATGTATGTGTGTATGTCAGTGTATCATGGATGGGGAGAAGGGACAGATGATTAAATCCATTTGGAGTGTGTATATGTACTTCAGTGTACCATCTGCTCACTTTGCTTTGGGGGAGAAGGGGGGGGGGGGGGGGGGTGTTGAAATTACAGGATGAAGCAAAATCGGTACTGAAATTCATGGAAAAGATTTAAAGCATACACTCTGTTGCACCATGAGCAAACTTTCACTAGTGTTAGATTCTGAGAGGCAAAGGAGAGGAGGATGTTTTGCCATCAGTTTCTTGTGCGTGTTTGTATTCACTGCAAAATTTACCTTAGCTGAAAGATTATTTTGTGTTTGAAATGCATTTTTTCAAAGAATTTGAAAGAAAGAAAGAAAGTTTCAAACAGCAAATCATCATTTTGCTCTTGTCTTTTTGATTTCTTGTTAAATCATTATTGAATTATTCTTTGTGTAATTGTGTGTTTTGTGTGCACATGAATTGTCTCTGTTTGTGTGTGTGTGTTTAGTGCATATGTTGGGTAGTTCAGCTTGATGTTTTTTTTTTTGTTTGGCTGAACGCGTTGTGTGTTTATGATGAAAGTTTACTCAACATTTTGTTGCGTCCACTGTCATGTTCAGCACAAAGACATTTTTTTTTCTGTTGTGCGTCAACAACTGTGTGGGGTGTGGTGTACTCGGGTGCCTCTTTCAGACTCAGGTCAGACTCTCGGTGAAGGAAAGTTTTGAAAATTATCTTTATCCCAGTAGAATTTTATGCTGTTCAGTCTAGGCTAGGGAGTATATTTCTGTCTGGCTCCCGGGCTGCCTCTTTTCAGGCTCAGACTGGAACTCCAGCTTAAAAGGAAAAAATCAGAAAATGGCCTTTGAGTGAGTTTGCGATTGTTGGTAAACCGCTTTCAACATGATTCTTCTCAGTTTTTCTCAGGTTGCCAGGATTTGTATGCATAAACAACAGGGAAGTGATTGACTTACGCAGAGCAATAAATAATCCCTGTTTGGATTGGTCGAAAGCTGATTATGGCGTCATCGGAACCATCTCGCCTTTGACTGTCCCTGCTCAGCGCTCTGTATTGTCAGGGCAGTCCTCGATAATATCGAGAACTTGACAGGTAAAAGAGACTAGATATGTCAGTTCTGCTGTCAAGCATGATAAAGAAAGGGCAGTGGTTTTTATTGGTGTGATGATCAAGGCTCATTGACATTAAACATGACTTGTCTGGTTCTCTCCCCTCCCCATCTCCTTCCCCATCCCCTACCCTCCTCCATTAACTCACCACCCCCCTCCCTTCACCACCATCCCCTTTTGACAAACATTTTGGAAGATCGAAAAAGTGCCCTCCCACCCCAACCCCACATTTGCTTTCTGGCCTGGATAATGTTGGGAATTGGTTTTCAGGTATAAGGAAATTTTGAGAACCACCTAGCGTCTTTCTTTTTGTCTTTCTTTTTTTCCTGGTCACATAGGTCTTGTGGCACCTCTGGGTTTATATGTGGATGTGGGCGTTCAGTTTGAATGAGGGTTTTTTTGTTCTTGCTTTTGTTTTGAGTTTTTTTTTTTTTTTTTTTTTTTTCCCGCAAGGTTTTGTGCTTAACCTTGTACACGCTGTGTCCCAGGATGGGCTGTACGAGTGCATCCTGTGCGCCTGCTGCAGCACTCCCTGCCCCAGCTACTGGTGGAACTCTGACAAGTACCTGGGCCCTGCCGTCCTCATGCAGGCCTTCCGCTGGATGATCGACTCCCGCGACGACTACACCGATGAGCGGCTGGCCATGATGGAGGATGGTTTCTCCATCTACCGCTGCCACACCATCATGAACTGCACCAAGACCTGCCCAAGGTATGCTGCTGCTGGATGAAGGAGGGAGGCATTGAGAAAAAGATGGGAGGATTGAGGTTACCCATGGTCGAGGTTAGAGTTGATAGAGTGCTGTTTGCGGTACCTGATGGAATTGAATGCTGGGGGAGCCTTGGAGCCCCCCCGCCTCCCCCCCCCCCCCCCCCCCCCCCCCCTTCCTGTCCTGCTCCTTTCCTGTACCCTCAGTTTAAATGTAGTACATTTTGTTTACATCACAGCTTCTTCGGGTGAAATAAAGACATCTTTGGTTATCAAGTTGTACGTTCCTATTGTGTTCTGCGGTAGCTTCTGATTTTCTAACAGTTAGCCATAATCTCTGATGGAAAATGGTGATCCCAGAGTATGGTACAAAGGAGGCTCCAAGATTTACAGGTTTTTTCCTAATTCTGGTATGGGGTTGGACATGTGGCAACAGTAGAGTATTTGTTGTTATGTTTTTCTGTGGCAGTCCAAGGGATGGGTACCATACCCTTGTGAATGCTGCATGTCTTACTTACAACTTTGGAGTCTGGCATATGGCTGTTAAGGAGGGGTGGGTACAGCTGAAAACAAAAAGAAATTGAATGCTTGAAATGATTGTTGGTGGTGGTGTCATAAACTTGCCACGTTATAGAAGGAAAGTCAGTTGGAAAGTCACTCGAAAGCAGATCACAGTCAGTGCTGGTGAGGCTGAATCTGTAAGGAGAGAGGCAGCATCAGCTCGGTATACTCAGCTTTGGTGACAACCAGAGCTAAGGACACTACCTCAGTTTCATGTATTCAGCTTTGATCATTAGCAGGGCTTGTCACATATTCATTTAACTCATCAGTGTTGGATTCAACAAAACTTGACACAATATCTTTCAGTGTAACAGTTTTTTTGTACCACAAATTTGAGTAAACCAGGCTTTTGTTAACTAGTTTTAGTATGCCAGGCCAATGGTGCAACTGATTTCAGTAACTAAGACCTTTAATATAACTTATTTCAGAATGACAAGTGTTGCATAAAATTGAATTCAGTGCAACAGTGTGTGGGTTGATTTCTGTGCAAGAGGTGTTGGTCTCAATTCAGATCAGTTTAACAGGTTTTTGTTACCGCTGTATTTCAGCACTACTGGCTTTTGGTACAACCAGCTTCAACACAGCTGACTTGTGGTATCACCAGTAATTGGAGGAAAAAAATGAAGCCTTTACTCTTCACACTGCTGCTATTCTGACTTATGGTATCACCAGTAATTGGAGGGCAAAAAAATGAAGCCTTTACTCTTCACACTGCTGCTATTCCGACTTATGGTATCACCAGTAATTGGAGGGAAAAAAATGAAGCCTTTACTCTTCACACTGCTGCTATTCTGACTTATGGTGTCACCAGTAATTGGAGGGAAAAAAATGAAGCCTTTACTCTTCACACTGCTGCTATTCTGACTTACGGTATCACCAGTAATTGGAGGGGGAAAAATGAAGCCTTTACTCTTCACACTGCTACTGTTCAGACTTACGGTATCACCAGTAATTGGAGGGGGAAAATGAAGCCTTTACTCTTCACTCTGCTACTATTCTGACTTACGGTATCACCAGTAATTGGAGGGGAAAAAAATGAAGCCTTTACTCTCACACTGCTACTGTTCAGACTTATGGTATCACTAGTAATTGGAGGAAAAAAAATGAAGCCTTTGCTCTTCACTCTGCTAATTTCTTCAGTTCAGTACAGTGAAAGGTTGAAATTTAGTTGATCATTTAAACATACCATTGTTGATATTTTTGTCATTTTGGATGTGTTTGTAATTGGCTATGTGCTCATGCTGTGTGTGTGTCTATGTTTGTGATTGTATTTGGGTGGATCCACTTGCTGTGTATGTCTTCCTGTCTGTGATTATATTGGGTGGTTGCACTTGCTGTGTTTACATCCATGTTTATGATTGTATTTGGGTGTGTGCACTTGCTGTGTGTGTATCTGGGTTTGCTTTAGTACATTTGTGAGTATGTGAGGACCCACACTGTAAGCAGGAGTCAAAGAACTCCTCTTGAACTGTTCCTGAACTGTTACCTCTCATTCCAGGGCCTGAATCCTGGCCGAGCCATCGAGAGATCAAGAAGCTGTTGATCAACTACAACAAGAGTGCTGCCGCTCACTAAGCTCCCCTGAATCAATGGCGGGACTGTCCCTAGGCAGAGGACAGCTGCCCAGCTGTATCTTTGTACATATTGCTTGGAGCTGAGGATAAAGCATGGGCCAGCGTCACCTGTTCTGTAGATTCTCTTCTTTCACGGGTTCTGAATCTGAAAAGTGCAGATTCTTTGAAAGATTGAGAGGTTGGTGGGGAACAAGGGTTGGTGTCCTTGAAGTTTCTGGCTTGCTTTTTTTTCCCCACACATTGATGTTTGTGTTGTCCTGTAATTGCTCGATTCATGGGCTTTCATTAATTTAATTGGGAGGGATTTGTTGAACTGCACTGGACAAATTGAACAGTTTTCAGACTAGTGCAGTTGTCAGAAGCCTCATAGACTTTTCTAAAATAAAGAATGGACATCTGGCAGAATAATAGCACATGCTTCAAACATTAAAACTTCTATGTGTGCTTTGTCTTTGCATTGCTCTTGTTCCTCTATTAATGGTCAGGATTGTCTTACTGGCAGGGTCTTAGGTTTTGTATGTCTGCTTGCAGAAAAAAACACAAACTGTGTAATTTTGTTACATTGTTTGCTTTCGCCTTCCTTTTTATTTTTTTGCAACAAGAAACATGGCATGACACATAAACTAGCTATGTTGAAAACGGCATGTACTGTACATACAAGGTCCATGTTTCTAGTTTTGTTTGTGGTCCTTTTTGTTTTACGCTTTTACAGATATCTGCAAGTTTGTCTCTAACGATATTTTGTGCCACATTTCGTTTGGAGAGGTTGCCAAAGCGGAAAAATTGCATGCAGTACCTACTTGACTTGAATTTTTATCATGTACGCCACATTGCTTTTTCTTATTCTGTAGTCATGTATCCAGTGTGATAGTACACATTCATTCAGCTGACTCAGGTTAATGCACAAAACTAAGGGAGAAGGCAATACGGCAGCGAACTGAAGGCTAGGAATATGGTTCATCAAGATCTCTTGAATTATGCCTTTGTCATGTGAGACTTGTAGTCAAGCACAGGAACCGAAAAACAATGCTCACAATTACAATTATGCCAGTTTTCTCCTCAAATTTTGTGTAAAATCTTTTTTGTAGAAAAGTTTTCAGAGTAGTAATGGATGGCAGAGAATGTTGACAACAGTTTTGTGGGAGATGCCGCATTGGCAGAGAGTCTGTGGTGATAACATGCAAGTCTTTGTGTAGCTTTTGTGGTAGAAGTTTCTTGAAGCGAGGCAAGACATGAATGTACTTAGAAGAAGTGCAGGAGAAGGCTGTTGAGAGAATAAAGGAAGATGATGTTTACGCCATTGGGTGAGCAGTGATTGTGTGGAGTGAGTGTGTGGTAGCAAAATGACTGACCGACATGTCATGTGACTGTGAATGTAAAGGTTACAGTTGAAAGTCCCCGATTCAAAAATATTAGGTAAGAACGTATGAAGTGTGGTGTGCAGGGTGGGAGCAGAAAATCACAGCTATACTGAAAAGGCCAGAGGTCCAGGGGGCCGCTTTGGGCCCCCCTGGTGGGGTGCAGGGGCAATGCCCTGCTGGGGGCAACGCCCCCCAGACGCTGAAGAAAATTTGTCTTGCCAAGACACTTTTGTGGCCTCTCCGTGAAAACAAAGTTAATAATTAACTTCTATACAGAAAGACTCCAAATATGACAAAGTATGACTTACAGCTTAAATATGAAAAAAAAAAAAAATGTTGTGCCAAGTACTTGGAATACATCTTAAATTCAGTAAACCATCAAAACAGAATAGGATACAATTAATATTACTACTCACCAGTGATGTTGATAGAAGATAGTGGCCAAATGTCAGTCACTTAATTTATAAGAGATAGTGGCCAAATGTCAATCACTTGATTTATAAGTTCAAGAATGAGGATTCCAATTTTTTTTTTTTTTTTTTTTAAAAATTCTTACATGGCTTAAATTCAGCAGTGAGTCGATGTCTGCACTAGCACTGGATTGAAGCAAACACGGAGCAAAATCAAAGCTGCAGTGGGCCAAGTCTTACAATAGAAATCAGTGGCTGGTGGCACTGGGGCATCCAAAAAATGAAAGTCAATGGTTAGAGTGGATAAACCTGGAAGCAATAAATCAGTAACCCCAACTGAAACAAATCTTGAGAAGAAAAATCGGCGGCTGCAATGAGTAAACTTGAAAAAGTCTATCATCTAAAGCAGCAAGATGAGTATGGAACTGGAAATCAGTGGGTGAAGTGAGGCGAATCATGGTTACTGAAGTCAGCAACAGTGGTGGGGTCAGCTTTTCAATGACTACAGTGGGGCGATTCTTGGAAACAGAAATCAGTGTGGTAGTAGTTGGTTTTTTGTTTGTTTTTTTTTAAACCTACATTGGGGCGAGTCCAGGAAACAGAAGTCGGTGACGGTAGCAAGGTCAGTCTTTAAAATGAAAATCAGTGTTAGTAGAGGGGCAAGTCTTGAAAACTAGAAGCTGCAGTGGGTCAAGTCCTGAAAATGGAAATCAATAGCAGCAGAGAGACCAGTCTTTGAAATGAAAATCAACTGATTATATCCAGTTGTTGTCTGTTCCAAAGTTTTGTTTTTACTTCTTTGCAAAGAAGTTTCTTATGTCTGTAGGAATGGCTTTCAGTTTCTTTGGCCGATTGTTCTGGGAGACAAATCACAAAATGATTGGGGTGCCAAACTTGTTCGGGATTTCCTTTCAAAAAAACAAAGGGAATCAACTTTAGACACTGGAGCCAGTATTGGGGCAGCTTCAGGAAGAGTTGAGTATGTTTCAGCGCATTCAATCTCTCCACATGTTTTGTCTCCTGGGAATGCCCTTCGATTGACTTTTTTCCCATTTGACTTGTATACAAGCTTCCGACTGCACAGAACACACCAAGCAGTGCCCACTTCATTTGTTTTCCGCAGACATTTTCGGAACGGACATTTATTTCATCCATCTCATCCATCCATCCATTTCTCCACTTGTTTTTTCTCTTCAGGTCATTGTCAATCTTTCGTGCCTCTGCTTCGTCGTTAATCAGCTCCATTTGTCAAAGCCTCTGCTTCATTGTTAATCAGCTCCATTTTTGACAAATATAAAGCATGATGATAAGGTCTTCATGCATTGAAAACGCAACGATCGGCTCTGCAAGCAGATAGCTTAAACCATTTGACAAACCTCCAAAAAATGTGACATTAGGCCTGTCTACCTGACCTACCCTTATTTCAGAGATGGTGCTGTCGGTTTCAGTGAGCGAAAAGGGAATTCATGCATCATGAAGTTATTGTCGGAATGGAAGTTAATGTAGAAGATTCAGCTGTCAGTTTTTGATTCCATGCTGAAAACTGAGTCCACTTGCAATTAGTGGTCAAGACCTGTCTTTGCAAAGGTCCAGGCCATATTGTTGGAAAAGGTGAAAACATGGCCATAATATCCTTCAGAAATACCCATGTTTTTGCAATTGTTTAAGGTGCACTTGACAGCACTCCCAACTGCCTTAGTGAATACTCGCACAAAGTGCAAGACTATGAAAAACTATCAGCTCTCTACATGTTCAGAGACACATGATGAAGACGGTTCACTCATCCAGAGGTTAGTGGACCCTGTAACATTTAAGTGAGAGAGACCTACTGACAAATCGGTACTGATATTGAAAACAGAAGTTTATTCATCTCTCCAAACAATCACCATAAAACACAGACCATTTGTAAACATACTGACATATGTACTTGGTGACACTCTTTGTATCATGCTACCATACTCATTTTAGGGTACACAACACCACACCATATTTTTTTTACTCATTACCTCTTTCTCATGTACCTGGCAACTTGGTCATGTACACAAGAAGCAGAAAACATTGCCTTTCAAACACGTAGAAATAAATGGCAGGTTCAAACCTATACAGCGGAACCTCTGGATAAATAGCAGCATCTCTTTTACACCTCACTCACATTCTGAAAGTCCATTACCTATCTGTCCATGCGTCTATGAATCTCTTGAGAGCATTTTAACTACAAACGCACTCAGAGAGAGAGCACAAACCTCTGCCCAGGTCAAACAGGACTGCAGCAACAGACTTCAGAAACCAATTTTACACAATAAATTTTGTTATATCTGTAGAAAACACAATTATACTTCAGTTTAGCATCAGATTGAAAAATATACAGGAAACAAATAAGAATCTACCATAAGAATATGATCTGGATCAATACTACGCATCTGTCCCAACACATGGATGGGAGTGAGAAGTGTTTGTAATACCGAAATATTTACGGCCAGGGTCTAGGGGCCTTTAGTGGCCCCTGGTAGGTTGCAGGGGCAACACCCTGCACGCTGGATGGCGAAATCCACCACCACCACCCACCCCACCCCCACCCCCGACGCTGATGAAAACTTGACATTTAAGGACAGTTTACTAAATTCTCTTTGATAGAAGTCTAAATTTTTTAGACTTCTCAGCACTAGATGGCAACCAACGGAGTCAAGGTGAAGAGTAAAAAATTAATTGGTGAACCAGCGCATGCATCCATCAAAGTGCAAACAGGGGGGGGGGGGGGGGGGGGGGGGCAAACAGCCAAAACAGAAATCCGTATGGTACGGCACTACTCCCATCCATGCCAACATTTAATGGATTTGTACCCATTCCATCTTTTGACAGCCCCCAACATTTTACGGGTTTGTGCCCTTTAGACTGCTCTGACATTTAATGGTTTTGTACCCGTTCATTCTTTTGTCAAAGTAGGGTTCAACTACAAGCTGTGCTTTCTGTCTAATCCTGCCAACAAACAAATCAACAGATGTAAGTGAAAACATTACCTCCTTGGCAAAGGTTTTAGAAAAGAAAAAAAGAAGCACACCATATATCTCTCCCTGTTTTATTTGTATGTGTGTGCAAGTAGGAGAGACAGTAAATTGCTGGAAATGTATCATTTTTTTGTGATTTCTGTGTAGTTTACACATTATAGGAAAACAAAGAGACATCTCTGGAATTTTTTTTTTCTTTGATCTGTACACATGACATGCATCAGTACTTAAAGAGAGGTTCCACTATACATTGACAAACCTGAAACAACAATACATTATTTCCCCTGCTTTATTGTTCTACCTGCTTCCAGCCTGTGCGTATCTGAAACAACAATACATTACTTCCCTGCTTTATTGTTCTACCTGCTTCCAGCCTGTGTGTATCATCACGAAGGACTACTCATGGAACATTCGTCGCAAGAAACGGACATATACTTTTTGTGTACTTAATACTAAACACATCTAACAAACCATTTCTTATAAGTACACAACACAGACACAAGGTGTAGTGTAATTTAAGACATGTCCCTGCCAGTTTCTCTTTATTTTCCTGTCCATACTTAAAGAGCAAATGAGGTCGGTTTCAGTAGATCAAGCTTAAAAATGCAATCACCTTCTGGTCAAGAGTCGTCAACTTTAACCACAGGAAAAAACACAAAACTTGACAGTGAAGAAACTGTTGACAGCACAGAAGTTCAGCAGTTTTCAGAAAAAAAAAAAAAAAAAAACATGCTTAATATCGTGGATTAGAAAGGCACAAAAAGCAAATCCAAGAACAAGGTCTGCGTAAAGCAATGAAAATATGACAACATATGCCCTACTTCTTCCTGCACACATGTACAAGTCTGCATACACATGCACACACACGCACACACACACACACACACACACACACACAGTTCCACCACCACATGATTTCCTCCTATTGACAAGAATAGAACATACCTGACTGTTTCAGCTAAAACTGCCCACAACTAAAGTCAATACAGGGCAGTTTGGGTTATGCTGCCTTCTGTAAATCGGGTACTTACTGAACCACCACCAACAAAAACCAGGCACTCTGGCTGACTTTTACGAGTTAGATTTAAAGTTGTCTCAAAATAATGCCTTGACCATCATCGTTTCCACCCTACATTGCCAGCCTGTCATAACTCCACTAAACTACGGTTTGGCGACATACACTGTACCATGTCAGACCACACCATTCAACGGCAGTCAGCCAGCTCTGTCAGGCCGAATTTTTGTGGCAAATGCAGTCATAAGACAGTCACGTGACGCCCACCCCACTTCCGCAAACGGAAGAAGCCGATGTTCGCTTCCCGTACCTCATTCAACTTCAGCCTGTCGCCCAAGCAGGATAAGTTTTGTGCTCTGTCTCCCCTATACTTTGCCTTTGTGTAAAGCACTGGTGTCATTATAGCAATAACGATGGCTCAGAAATACACGCAGATGGTACATGGTCCTTGGCAGTCACTTGCAATGTCAGCAGCTGTGTATGAGATGACCAGGAAGTCAGGAGTCAGCTTCAAAGTTACCAAGGAATTCAGGATTTTCCACATAAGAATGCCCAAGAGAGACGATAGTCGCTTACAAACATAACCAACATAAAAACCGACACATACATGGCAAACTACATACACTGCTAAAATTTTCATACAAAACTTGATGTGATACAGTTATAAAAATTTTTTTTTTTGCTCTTTTTAACCAAAATTTGAATTTCATGATTTCAATTTTGATCTGACAATTTCAAAAACCTATGTTGGTAACCATAGAAATGTTATGCACAGAAAAGTTGATTGTTAAAGGATAAAAAATGTAATGACCATTGTGTGATGAGTGCTTCTAGAAACACGACATTTCCATCTTGAACCATACAAGACGATGAATGAAACGCTGACAAAAACTATCCACAATATTCCATCAGACTTCTGTCAGTTTTAGCTTTGTACTATCACAGATCGATGTGTGGTGGATAACAGAAAAAGAAAAAAAAAATGAAATGACTGAGTTGACAATAACTGCAACAGACATGATTTGTTCCCTCAGCATCTGGAAGGATAAAGAAACATCCTCTGTTTTGTTCACCCTTTCACTTTCAAATATTTTGGAATGCTGTGGTTCCCAGCATCGGTCTCTCTTCAACCCTTCAGCACTCTTAGCACATCTTCTGATGCAACATGATCACCACCCATAAAACTGTCAGGTGCATCAACAGAAGTGCTTGACACAGCTTTTCTCCCCCCCCCCCACACTACAATTACATGGGTGACACCTTTCCGGCTGGGAGCCGGAATTCCGGCTATCGAGATTGCCCCAGATCGGAAATCCGGCTGTGGGAAATTCTGTCAAAAAAAAAAAAAAAAAAAAAAAAACCCACTGGCGTTCGTTTCTTACTTCGTCCGAGATCCGATCCAAGTTTTTCAACGAGCGTAATGCCGCCATTTTGCTCTTCTCTGCCTCGCGCGTGGGTTAGGCCGACATCTAGCTGAGTGAGAATTGAACAGACTACAGCTCTTCATGGAAATCAACCAAGATGCCATACTTGACAGAATCGGACGATTCTTTGAAACTTCAGGCTGTTGAGGAGGGAGTTAAAAACAAGTGGCGGTGGGAATGGCTGCAAGAAACGGACGCCGAAGGCAAGATCGCCCACGGCATTTGGTGTCAAAAACTTACTTTGCCCGGCGCGTGTTTTTGCATCATTTACTACTCCTAAACCATCAAATAGGGAACCAGTGGCAAAAGAAATTACGACAACATGCGAATGACGCCAATCACAAGAAATACCAGAAGGTAAGGAGAAAAAGTAAAACTAAGGGAAAAAAAAAAAAAGGTATGTGTGGAGAGTGTGAACGCAGCGAAGGGCTCAGGCGCCTAGCGCGAATTGATTCCGAACTCAGCGATCGCTCTAGTGTGAACGGCCTCGGTGTGATCAAGATCATGAACTGATGAAGGCCCTGTTTTTTTTTTTTTTTTTTTTTTTTTTTTTTTTTAGTGCAACAAGACTTTTATCATCCAGATACCCAATTTTTTTTTTTCCTGGATATCTACACTGAGTTTTGTGACATTCTCTCTCTCCCTCTCTCTCCCCGCCCTCCCTCTGAGTCACCCACCCCCCCCCCCCCCTCTCTTTCCTTGATTTACCAACCTACTTAGCGTGCGCGGGCACATACCCCCCCCCCCACACACACACACACACAGAAGCACACGTACAAATGCACATACTGAACCAAACACACACGTGCGCTTCCAAAACATTGACATTCACCAAGCCACAACACACACACACACACAGAAACTTAACAAAACACACATATATTAACAACAACACACACACACTTTTTGTCCCTTTTCCTTCCAAAACATTGACATTCCCAAGCCTAATAACACATTTTGTTTGACATTCCCAAGTCTAATAACACACTTTTTGTGACAAGACCTTAAACTTAAGACACACACACACAACACAACAACAACAATACATTAATGTACTGTGAGTGAGGATGCTATGCAATGGTGAGATTTCCAGAAAAAAAAAAAGATCTATCAGTGGCCAGTGAATGGTGCTTCTGTCTTCACTGGAATCCAGGAACTGCTGTCATATAGACTCATCACCTTCATAGTCAAGAACTGCTGCCCTAATATTGTGGCTTGAGAGAGTCTATTTACCTTTGTGGAAATCATAGAACTGATTTCATATTCATAGATATATTGTCCCTAATTGTGGCTTGTGAGTTGGAGACTCCAGAACTATTGCCATGTTGTGGCTTGTGAGTTGGACTCTTTACCTTCATGGGAATCACAGAACTGCTTCCACATTGTGGCTTGTGAGATAGGCTTTCTGCCTTGGTGAAATTCACAGAGCTGCAAACCTATACTGTTGCTTGAGATGGGTGCATCACTGCCTTTGTAAGGTTAGTTTTAATCCCTAACTCCCATGTTTGCTGTAGCCTGTGTGTGATGATGCTATACTTTGATGACAATTCTGAAAGTCCTAGTGTATTTTGGGCTTGCAAGTAATGTACCACTGTACCATGTGTGTGTATATTCTTTGGTTTAAGTGTTCAGAAATAGTACTTGGACTTGAAAAGTACTATTTTCATAGTCATAGTCTGTGATACTATGCCAACATAAAAATTATTACTACTTGCATCAAAATGCTCCCAGGAGAAGCAGACTTTTGCTTCTTCTTTTATGCCTTAAAAGCTTTGGCTTCTGGGGGGCTTCGCCCCCCAGACCCCGCAGCAGGGCATTGCCCCTGCACCCCACCAGGGCCTGGGTGGCCCCTGGACCCCTGCCTTTCAGGTTTTTGAAAATTTCAAGGTGTCTCAATCAAGTCTGAAATATATACACACTTGCAGTGTCGGTCAGGTAACCTGAGCATCCAGAGTGACTGTACTGAAGGCTCCGTACGTGATTTCTTTTCATCAAAGAGTCTCTTAAGGAAAAAAAATGGTGACTGTGACTGACGGATCTATGCAGGTAACATGAAAATACAAGCTGAACCAGATTCACATGCACAAACCACCAAGTGTGTTAATACTATGCTGCTTCTTACACTGACAATTCACGAGGTAATCATTCAGGAGACGGCCAAGTCTGAGCAGAGAACTGATCCAGAATTTAAAACTCCTACTTGTTCTCAGGTTGCGGTACCACAGATGAAGGACCACCATTACCAGCGACTACAACCACCACAGCAACAATCGCAGCATGTTAAGAGCTTTCAAAATGTTCTTCATTCCACCGACTTCAATTCAATTTAGTTCGTGTTGTTCTTAGCTCAGCCAACCCTCAGGGGCCATATCAGGGCTGTCATCTTCTTCCACTGGTATCTTCTTTACTGTGCATTGCAGATGTGTAGAATCAACTAATGGAGAGATGGGTAACAGTGTTATTGTGGTGTGTTACCACTTCTTTCTGTATTTCTAGTGGTGGTGTTCCCACTTCTTTCCTGTCTTTATAGTGGTGTGTTACCACTTCTTTCCTGAGTTTCTGTACACCCCTGGCAGTCTTTATCACTTCCTGCAACTTGGGTTGCAAATGAACAAGGGTTAAATGCATGTAACACCATCAATAAGCAACTAGCTTGCAACTCTTTCAGTCTCTTTCTGTAAAAACAAAGATGCAGGATTGGGATTTCAGTGTCTGTTGTGAGCCTTCTCGCCTTCCTATGCTGAGTCAATCAATTTAGGCAGACAATGCAACAGTGGCCTCCAGCCATGCTCCAGCACTCCTGCTGTACTGGTGATGAAAGAGAAGTCCGCACACCTGAACTTTGCCCCACATCCACTCCTATCCTCTGTCTCTCTCTCTCTCTCTCTCTCTCTCTGCACATATGCAATCATGTGCTCACACACGAGCACACGCACAATCATATACACACACGCAAAAAAAAACACATGCGCATACACACACAACTCCCAACTCACACATGAGCCATCATGTACGCATCCACATGTAAAACCCATCATACATTTCACCCTAACCACAGACATCCTCACACTCCACTGCCTCCCCCCGACCCTGGAGGTTGAACCTTTGAGTGTGATTTAGCCGACACCCCCTTGAGGATGGCGGAGGCAGAGTCCTTTTCCGATCTGTAGTCAGCGCCCCCTGTGTGGCACCAGCCTCCTGACGCTCCTTAGACTGGTCCTGCTGCCATTCGACTTTACGAGCATGCTGGCGGATGGCGTCTCGCACGATCTCATCCACCATCTTCTCCGTCAGTACACCGTCTTCTGAGGCATAAGCTCGGGCCTGTTGGAACAGGGTGGGGGGAAAATACTGGGTGAACAAAGGCAGTATAGTGAAGGGTGAAAGGTCAGTATGTATTATACATTTGTTCTTTTTTTTTTTCTTCTTTTTTTTTATAAAATGACATCATTTTTTTTTTCAAAGCATGGCCAAGTACACAAACAAATCTGGATAACATCTTTTTTGAAAAACAATGAAAAAAAAAAAAAAAAGAAAGAACCCGCTTGGAGGCAAAGAAAGCCAGTGGGAGGTATGATTAAAACTTCACTGCATGTTCTGTGTAGGTTTATCAAATGCATGTGTGCTTGAACGATTCTTGTGTGTCTATCATGTGCATGTGTGTGTGCGTGTATGTGTGTGTGTGTGTACCGGTATACACATTTGTGTGTGACTGAATCTTGTGCACTTTCTCCATAGCAACCATAAAAAAAAGTCATGAAACAAAAGCAATGAAACGAGGTCACATAACACAAGTCACAAAAAACAGTAACAAAACAACAGTCACATATAATAAAAAATGAAAAAAAAAACATTAGATATTAATAAATGTAACAAAAAAAAAAATCATCATCAGATGAAACAGAATCAAAACTAAAACAGAATTAAAACCAAGTCAAATAACACAAAATACTGGTATATCAACAGAAATACAATGGTCATAAAGCAACAGTCACAAAATAAGTCATCGATGGGATGGCCCTGTAACTAGCGCTCCCATCAAGGGAAGTAAAAACTCCCCGATCTGTGACAAATCCTGTGCCAAATGATTTCCCTATCTCTCTCTTCTCTATTGGACTCTGTGCTACAGGACTGGAGGCCAGTCCTTCAGATTAGAGGACAATCCAAAGCGCACTGGGCAGTATGCACGTTGGGCGCACAAAGAACGCAAGGCAATAACTTGGTAAAACTGTATAAGAGTTGATCAGAAATGTTAATGCAACTGTAAACTTCCCCCTCCCCCCCTCCCCCCCTCCCCCAGCCTATCCCACCGCAACCCCGGCACTGACAATCCACAGGGAGCGGTCAATGTCAAGTCGTCAAAAGGCAACACACAACCAGAGGAGACACTGCACTGCTGCTGAGTCACTTCGGTGGTGTTCAGTGATGCCTGTTCTGATGCAGCATATGCATGCCACCATTCACTAAACCCCCTACTGACGACAGTAACTGCTTGGCTGCGGAGCCAGAGTGAGTGAGCTGTCCCTCTGGAGATGCCCATCTTTGTTTACATATATCTGTAAACTTCCCCCTTTCTCAATCCCACCTGCCACATGATCTCTGGACTAGCAATATCAATCTCTGTTAACCAGCATCTGTAAACATCCCCACCTCTCTAATCTATTTAATGCATCAACTGGGTTGAAGTGCCGATAAGCAATGTCAGTCTGTGTATACATACAATTGTACACCTTCCAACTTCTAATATCCATTGTCACACAAGTGCTTGGCTACGTCAGTTTCTGCTAACATACAATTGTAAACCTCCCAACATCCCCTATCTGCCCGCCACACAAACCAGCCATTGTTAATGTTAATATCTGTTTATAGACGACTGTAAACATCTCCCCCTTCTCCAATCCCCCTCGCCACATCAACTGGCGATCGGTAATGTCAGTCTTACCTGCCAGGCCACTGCCACCTTGGCAATCTCACGGCCAGACAGTCCCTCTCCGATGGCAGCGATTTCCCGACATTTGGCACCGTAATCAAACTGGTCCACTTTCAGGCGTCTGTGACACAGACACCATGCTTTATGAAGTTCCTTCACTCCAAACGTTGTCTGTGCACCTGAAATCTGCTGTATGGGAAACATCTTGGAGAAAAGTATTTTCCAGACCTCTGGTGTACTTTCAATATTTATTTATATATCTGTCATTGACCTAACTGCAAGCACTCCGTAATTGGTAACCTTTCGATTACCACTCTGCCCATATCCATCATTTCAATTACCCTTCTGCTTATATCCATCACATCAATTACCATTCTGCCCACATTTGTCATTTCAATTACCATTCTGCTAATATCCATCATTCTATCAAGTACTATTCTGCCTGTATCCACTGATATCAGTTTACTCATGATCCATCCATATCCTCCTGTTGAGGGTGACCCCCACCCCCCCCCCCCCCTTTTTATTTTCATACAGGTTATTTCGGAAAGCTCGACTGTCAAGATGGCACCATGAGCAACAAGCTCCAGCCATCATAGCAACCCTGGGCAACATCCTTCCACTCCCTTATAAGATCCCCCCCCCCCCCCCAAATCTCGTATCGAATATGACTAGCAAACACACACGCACACACACTGCAGTGACTCACCCTTTTCCTGCATCCATTTGCCCCTGCAGTTAACCACACACACACCCACACACACTGCAGTGACTCACCCTTTTCCTGCAGCCATTTGCCCCTGCAGCTAACCACACACTCACACACACTGCAATGGCTCACCCTTTTCCTGCATCCATTTGCCCCTGCAGTTAACCACACACACCCACACACACTGCAGTGACTCACCCTTTTCCTGCAGCCATTTGCCCCTGCAGCTAACCACACACACACCCACACACACTGCAGTGACTCACCCTTTTCCTGCAGCCATCACACTGCACCCCTTTTACACAGCCCTCACCTCCCCTGCAGCCCTGCAGCCCTCCCCCCCCCCAACACACACACACACACACAGCAGTGCCCCTGCAGCTAACTCCCCCCCCCCCACTTTTCACACACGGCTTACGGCCATCTGCCCCTGCAGCTAACCACACACACACTCACACACACTGCAATGGCTCACCCTTTTCCTGCAGCCATCTGCCCCTGCAGCTAACCACACACACACACACACACACACACACACACACACACACACACACACACACACACAGCAGTGAGTCACCCTTTTCTCACAGCCATTTGCCCCTGCAGCTAACCACACACTCACACACACACACACACACACACACACACACACACACACACACACACAGCAGTGAGTCACCCTTTTCTCACAGCCATTTGCCCCTGCAGCTAACCTCACACACACACACACACACACACACACACACACACACACACACACACACACACACACACAGCAGTGAGTCACCCCTTTTCTTACAGCCATCTGTCCCTGCAGCTAACCACACACTCGCACACACACTGCAATGGCTCACCCTTTTCCCTGTGTGGCAGGCTGCAGGACGTAGGTCTGGAAGTACTGCCGCACCATGCGTTCCCTCTCCTCCAGGCCAGGGGCGTCGAACTCCACCATCTCGTCCACGCGGTCATTGATGGCCCAGTCAAACTGCTCCGGCTGGTTACTGGCCAGCACCAACATGAACCTGCACAACAAATTTTGCCCTTTGTTTGCTTGTTTTTAACCAGCCACCATGGCTAGCATCATGAGCTGAGTGGATGAGACTTCAAATCCAACCAGATCTGTAGAGTTTTTTCTTTTTCTTTTCTATTTTCTGCATACGCAGGCTGATACTCCTGCGGACACTCCCTGTATAGACACGCAAGGATTAATCCCATTTACCCAACGAAGGGAGTGGAGTTTTGTGTGTATGACTTTTATTTTTTCATCCTGCCATTAAGGCAGCCATACTCCAGCTTCGAGGAATCTGCTGAGGTTGCTAAGAGCTCAGATGGAAAGACTGGAACCATACATGAGTTAAGTTTCTTCCACTAAATGATATGTCTGAGGGTGTTGCTCAAATTTTCTGACCCCAAAACAACTATCTACATTTCTCAGGTTCAGCTGATGCTGGGATGTACTGCAAGAGGAGACTCAGAGACCAGAATGCAACTTAAAAGCATTCTAATCCTCACCGATTATCATTAAAAATGTTTTAAAAGTCTGAAATTCTGTGAGTTTTCATGCCTTGATTTGAGGGTGACTTCAGTCTTTATTTCCATGCTCTTGGTCAGTTTGTGTCAGTCTTTACTATCGATAAATTGGGACAGTTGCGGGATTGACATTCTGACAGCCTCTAGAAGTTTCACACTCATTAATTTTTGTCTCCATGACTGAGCAGTTATTGTCATCAGTGGGTCGTTTTGGAGATGGTGTTCTGTGTCTGCTGGATAAGAACAGGCACCACCAAACACTACCAAAGTGATTCAACAGGCAGGTTGCCTCCAGGTGACAGGATACTGACTGCTCCCTGTGAGTTTTCATATTCCAGATTCAGAAGTCGGATAATAGAGCTGACCTAAAAAGTTTTGAGCACTGTTGAAACTCCTGTAATTCATGCCCCTGTTTGAGAAAACACAAAATACCCGACACTCACAAGCCATCTTTCTCTGTAGTCAAAGAAGCAGTCCTACAATTGCAAAATGTAATGAAATCATCTGCATAGTAAAGTACAAAAAGCCATTAGAAAATTTTCCCTTTTTCTTTTCCCCGTCTCTCACTTTCCATGTGCCCCTATGTCGCACTACTCCCACACCGTAAATCCTAACTCCTAAGGCAAATGAAACAAACTGCAGCGTTACCTAACTCCGTTTGACACAGTCACGCTGTCTCTCTCCTGTTGCAGCTTTCGGATCAGTAGTACACAGGGAACAATCAATGCCAGAGTGCCACAAGTCAACCCACCAAGGATGACCCTGCGCTGCAGATGGGCCATTTTGGTGCCTATTCTAAGCCAATATACTGTGAGAGAGCATCACCTAAACCCCGCAAACAAACAATTTCTCTTTTAAGGAAAGCTTGCAGTCAAAGAGCCAATAGCTTTGTATACACGTCATCACCAGTCTGTCCAAATTTGCCTCTTCTCATTTCTGATAATTATTCCACAAGTTACAAAAACAGATAATATGCATGAGGACTAAACACATTTTGTGTGCATCCTTATAACTGTAAATCTTTGCGTACAATTAAGTTTGTGTCTTTGTGATCATGTGAAAGCATGCACATGTGTGCATACATGCAAGCGTAACAGCCTGTGTATGGTGTTTTCATGTCTCCACCTGTGTGCTCAAATATGAATGATGGTCTGGGCGAGTCTGCGTATCTTGGTTTCAAATTTGCATGCAATGCGTACATGTGCCCTGTGTATACATACACATGCCTCTGAATGGGTGTCTGTAGATGCATATGCGCATGTGTGAATTAACAGCCATGTGTGTGTACACCGCGTTGGAAAGCAAATCCATAAATTCTCACTTTTGTGACTGTTCTCCAGTTCTGTACAGAAAGGCGTTGAGCGTGGCCCTCATGTCTTCGCTGATCACCTCCTGCCAAACAAAAGACATTTCTTTAGCTGCACCCCACCCTATGACCAATGACCCACGCTGCTGCTGCAAAAGGAACAAGATGACACTCACTACTATAGAAAAGGGGTGGGTGGGGGAGGGGAGGGCACACCATGTAGATACCTGCAGGTTTGGTGCTAGCTGCGGGCCAGTATTTATCACTGTTCACTTCTGTCCTACCCATGCAGTTACCGGTCGTGGTGTGGCTGCCTCTACAGTGGCCGATGTCATCCTTTTAATCACGCAGCTATCTCTGCCAGCTATCCCTGCATGTTTGGTGCTGGCTGCAAGCCAATGTTTATAGTTGTTCACCTCTAGTGCAACTCATAACAGCTACCAGTCGTGGTGAGGCCACCTTAACAATGACCGATGTTATCCTTCTCATCATGCAACTTTCTCTGCCTGCCATCCCCGCAGTGGTGCGGCCACCCACCATTCCAATTCAAAGCTTGCTCACGCTCATGAGCAGTGCAGATCACAACGCAGCTCGTACAGCAGCCAAAGCCTTAATATTGTGATTCTGTCCCCACTTCCCAAACAACAAAGATACACGGGTAAAGACCTCCCACTGACGAAAAAGGAAAACCTTCAAAATTTTCATTCGGGGGTGAAATATAACATAAATCTGACAGTTGTGCAGTGTATTGTCCACTTTTCAGTCCAACAACAACCAGGACCATTTCTTTGTAGTGCTTTCGTCAATGTCTTTTTTTTTTTTTTTCTTTGCAGACAGATACTGACGCGTGACATCAGAATGTGATATCATTTTGCTCTCAGCCACACACAGAATGGCAACCACCCACTCTCATTGGGAAAAAAAAAAAAAAAAAAAAAAAAAAGACACAAAGATCCCATGACTGTAAGTGCTGTTTGCTCGACCAACACTTCATTTGTCCTTGTCCCACCCCCTCTCCTTTTTTTCTTCATTTGATCTTTTTTTTTTCTTTTGCAATTTTCTCATTTTCACATTTCTCTGAAATCCGTGACTTTCCAGAAGGAAAAAAAAGAAGACTTGCTGCTAGGATTGTGAATATTTCACCACCGGCCCATTCAGCAAAAAATACACACACATACATACAAAAATACACACAACCATGTGTACACACTCACGCATACAAAAACACAATCCTAACCAAACTTTGAACATATATCCATAGGGAAAATTCCTTGCTCTTTTAGCAACTTGTGCCTTACTTTGTCATGATTTTCACCAAAATCAAACACACAAACAAAACAATAACACCCCAAATACCACCACTATCTCATTATCTTTAGCTTTCAACCAACAGAAAAAAAGACACCACCCCCCCCCCCCACCATCATTCTACTTACTTTACTCCTCTTGCGTAGAAAAGCATCAGCTTCATCCACAAACAGCAAAACTCTGGAAAAAAAAAAAAAAAAAAAAATCTTAAAACATTGTTGCATGTTCTGTTTTAAAATGTGCCGTCAGATTATGCTTTTATTTTCCTGTATACATTACGCATTTGAATTCACAAGATGTAACTGACTTAAGAACAAGTGTTCCATATTCATTTTCTTTGTAGACCAAAAAATTGTATTCCATCTTCTTGACTGAATATAACCGTATATTTGACCAGAGACACAACTTGGCTTTTATTTGTGACCCCCAGGCAGAAAGCTGTTTTTTCATTGTCAGAATAACACAAATTCCCTGGACTAAAGAAACTGTCAGTCACATGCTCAAACTTATGAAAGTACTCATCCAGGATACGATAAAACACTAGAGATGGGTATGGCTGAAGTCTTGACTGATTTTTCTGCACTTTTTGTATGAAAGTACTATACACAGAATCTGTTTCAGGTCTGTATTCCCCCCCATACATGTGTAAATGTGTATCGAGTTTTAAACACACACACAAAATATGTGGACACATTGGACAAAAAAAATATGAAGCATTTTTGTAGATGACTATCTGAAAAAATTTTTTTATCTTGGCCGCTCGTCTCATCCTTTGTCTTCTGCTCTCTCTTTTCCAGGTTGCCATCGTCCACAGCTTTTTAGCATGCACTGATCACATACCCCCTCTCTCAACACTCACCCCCTCCAACCCCTCCCCCCTTCCTTCCAGCCTCCATCCCTTCTTCCTTCCTTTTACCCCTCCCCTCTCTCCAAGGAAGCTGTAGTCCATCAGACAGATTTTGTTTTGCTTGCGCAGCTGTTTAATTTCACACACACACACACACACACATGAGCATGCACACACACACGCACACTTGAGCATGCACACACACATGCACACAGGCGCGCACACACACACACACACACACACACACACACACACACATGCATCAGCACGCACACATGCACACACACGCGCGCGCACACACACACACACACACACACACACACACACACAACACACACACACACACACAACACACACACACACACACACACACACACACACACACACACACATCACCATCACCAACCCTCCTTTCCTAAGGCTGTGCTCTATGACGTTAGCTCTTTGGAAAACAAACTATGGAAAATTTGACAAAAGATGATGCTGGTAGTATTACGTAGTAAGCACTATGCCATCTTGGTAGATAAAGTGACAAGAACTGTTGGAGAGAGAGAGAGGGGGGGGGGGGGGGGAATGGTAAAGAGAAGATAAAAGAAAGAAGAATGTAACGATAACATACTCTCCTGAAGTAACAAAAAAAAAAAAAAAGAAAAAGAAAAAAAAAAGAAAAAACACATAATGATCAATGATGGATTTAGACTGAATTTTCTTCTATGTCCATTTTACCATAGTCTTGATTTTCTACCTGCCACTAAACTGTGGAATCTTTGTCTAGGTTCCAAAGATACATTTCACTTATACCAGTTGATCTATCTCACCACTCGATGGTTCCAGGTGAAAAAAAATCCGCTGTTTAGACCAGCTTAACCTTGTCTTTTCTATTTCTCTGGGGAGAAAGATGCAGAATGTTTTTTTTTTTTTGATGTGAAGTTTTCAAGGAAAGCAAACTGCAAGAATCCACAGAAACCAGTTACCATCCCTGCTTCATTCCACAGGGCGCAGAGGAAACGAAAGAGACGTGCCAGGCGACATCGTCGAATAAAAGACCAAAGACTTCTAATGCAGAGAAAGAAAGGCAGAGGGAAGACAGCAGTGCTGGGCATTGGAGGATAGAGGGGAGGGAGAGGAGGAAGGCATACACTCTACTGCCGACACACATACCCCCGGCGACTGGTCTGAGCCCAGTCAAAGACCTTGTGCATGGCCGTGACGCCCGTCCTTTCCCATCGGGGGGCGACGTCTCCGCCTGTCATGATGGCGTAGTCCATGCCAGAGTGCTGAGCAAGGCTCTGCCACCATACAAACTCCGTGTTTCAGGAAGTACAGGGAACAAACCCTCTGTCAGTCTGTCTGTCTGTCTGTCTCTCACACACACACACACACACACACACACACACACACACACAAACACACACATGTACTAATCTTTCTCTCCCTGTCTCTCTCTCTCTCTTTCCCTCTCCCTCTCTATCTCACACACACACATACATACTCACACACACACACACACACACACACACACACACACACACACACACACACATGCACACACACAAACCCTTCTGTCTCTTTCTCTTTCCCTCTCTCTCTCTCTCACACACACACAACACACACACACACACACACACACACACACACATACATAACACCCACCCATGCACACAGACACACACACTAAGCCACACATGATATGTCACATATCCTTTGCTTACAGACTCAGAACTCCAAACAGCAATCATCAACTCATTTTAAAGTTTAGAACAACCTCTTTGTACGATGATAGTTAATAACTCAAGACAGGGAGTCATCCTTCCTGACTTTTTCTTTAAACATCGTTGTTTTTCTTTATACTAGATATGTCTCCTGATACAGACTTGCATGCTTTGAAGACATTGTTGTCTTACACTCTTTATATTAGGTTTCTTCACATCCTCAATTCACCTCCCAACAAAGCCTCGCTGCCTTTAAACATTTGATTTTCTGGAACACTGTGATCTCTATACCCAGTCTACTTCCAGACGAACTCCTCCCTTTACACACTTGTCTCCCCAGACATTGTTGTATTGGTCTTTATATCAGAGTCGCCCTCCATCATAGATTCCCTCCCTGTCCCAACTTGTTTTCCAGCAGCATTATTGTCTTTTTTTCTGTGTGTGCTAGATTCACCTCCAATCAAACATGCTTCTGATTCACCATGAAACTCTCAGATTTTTTTCTTTTTCAAACATAAATTCCTGCAAGTACAATGCCATTTCAGAGCACAAAACAAACAAATACTGTGCTTTGGAAGTTTGTTTACATCAAAACAACAATGGGCAGAAGTAAGATCAAAATAAAACGAAATTTTGCACAAAACTCCATCAAATGGATGCAGTCTGCAATACATGTTTGCCATGCTGCCGATGCTTAACAATGAACCACCGAGATCACCCATTTTTATCCTGTGAATCCAGAATCTTTTTGTGATCTTAACACAAACCCCCACTTCTTGACTTTGTCATACCATCGACTGAAGTTCCAAGTAATAGAGGATGTACCTGTATAGTCTTTCTGATCGATTCAGCAGTGCACGGGGCACTACATTTTCCACAACTGCCACCCTCATCCACAGTCACACTTGACATAAGCAAGAAAATATATTAGTAACTTTTAAAAATGAACTGAAGCTTTTTGCCAATGCAACAGCCCTTATTCTCAAATGGCACATCTTTCTGCACAAATTTCCCAAATAACTTGAAAGGGAACAAAAGAAAGGGTCTCCCAAATATACAGTATCGGGCAGAGCGGTGGGTATCTCGTAATGGTAGATGGACATATGACTTTGCTTCTTTATGGACTCTGTTGTCTTTGTCAAGCTCTAGATTAACCTCTAACAATTTTGCTGTTGTCTACTATTTCTTCGCCTTTATGGATCATTCTCTTGTCTTAGTTCCTGCAGCCCTTTTTCATTCCTCCTCTGGTTACAATTTATGACATGCTAGCTTTTCTGTTTTAATTTGGTGATTAGGCAGAGAAAACCGTGCATGCTGTCCAGAGTGGAAACAAGCTGTCCATTCTGCAGTTTCTATTTGCCCTCATGACCTTTTTCATGTAATTTTTCCTCCATCCAAATGTTTTTTTCATTTATCATCTATTTTAACCTGAATGTGAATTAAGCACAAAGATGGCACTCTCAGCACACAACCTAAGAATGTCAATAATCAGTCATCATGTCACTCATCATGTGTACATTGTGTCTTTGTCGTTTGTTGGTTTTTCATGATGTGGCCTTTTCTTTCATCTTTTTCAGGATGCAACCTTGATCTCTCTACTTGTAGACAGCCCTAAAAAAATCCCACTAGGTAAGCCGAGCTTTAATGATAATAAAATCTATAAAACTTTATAAAACTCCAACAAAGACTCCTTTCGTCTGTGAAGGTCCTAATTTCAAGATTTCTCTTGGTCCATACAGAGGGGTTCCACTGTACAAGAGTAAGAAAAGCAGAAAGCGAATAAGGGAGCAGTGCACCTCTTACCTTGGCAAACATGGTCTTGCCTGTGCCAGGAGGTCCGTACATCAGGATATATTACGGTAGTAGCCTTTGTTCTTCTTGGTGTGTCTTGTAGCTATGGCGATGTCACGCAGCCTCTCTTCCAGTTTGGGCTAAACAAGGTAAAACTTGAAGTGAGAAAGAAGGACAGGGACAGAGAAGGATGAAAAAAAGAACGGTTAAGATGAGGGAAAGGACAAGGCAACTGGATTACAGGAAGTAGTGGTGAGCGAGTCATCTTGTTTCCATGAAACTCGCTGTATCCTTCCAACTACAGTCATTTCATCTGTTAAACTGCCCTTAATTGATCTTTTCACAACCAGGTAATGCAGCTCATCTCTTTCTAAATGCCTAACCACCCCTTTTCACAAAGTAAACACCCATAAGCATTGCAATGCTTTGCAAGGACCGGTTTTCAAACCCACTGGGACTTTCAGTCAAACTGAGAACTGACGAGGCCTTTACACTCTACTACAGCCCATGCTCAGAAGCATCACCATGGAACGGAGAAATCCTGATCTAATCCACAGAAGTGAGATACAGTGGACAAATATTCAGGTCGAAACATCACACATGCCTGTTATGAAAGGCTGTAACTGAAATATTATTAAGCAGCACGTAAAGATCCTGGGAAAATCAAAATCGCGTTTTTCAAATATCAAACATTTGCAAATTAAAGTGCAGTGATTAAGAAATATAATACTTCCAAGCTCTGAAAACAAACAACTGTAAAGTATAGGCTGTAGCCATTTTTCTACTTGCTTTATATAATAACATATCATGAGCAAAAAAAAAAAAAAACAAAAAACAAACAAAAAAACAAAAAGAGATGTGAAATGACAGAATGAGACCAACCAACCAAACGAAAAAAAAGAAGAAATCGACCAAGAATATAGGCAGTTTCAAAAGACAGATGACATACCCTGAGCACAATGCCTTGTAGTGCGTCCTCAGGTTTCAACCGCATGGACTTCACTGTCTGAAATGCAAAAACACAAACGTGCCTTCTTTGCTGTACTACACACAACATATACACATACCACACATTCTGACTCTACAGCACTTAGCCACGTCAAGGTGCATTCTGCAGCAGACTCAGCAGCAGCAGTCACTTGCGGAGGATCAATGTCAGGTTGCCATCAGGCCCCCTCACAAGAGAAGACCACTACTCTGGAACAAGCCACTTTGGTCGTGTTCTGAGGTAACTGCTCTTACATACACAGGGCATTATCTAGTAAGCTCCTTAACGATGACAACTACCGAGTCTTGTAATTCATTTGTTCATGTTTGGCGGATAAAATGCTTAAAACTTACTGGGTGGTTGCCGAGCCAGGCTTAAACATCACTCCCTGGTAAGGGAGAGCACCACCCCTGACCCCATGAATCGGCCCAGAATGAAGATCTTGACACAGCTCACCACAGGCATACGTGGAGGGGAGATAAATACCATGTCACTGCAGAAGTAAAGCATGGAGGACCACAGAATTTCCCCCCCCCCCCCCCCCCCCCCCCTTTTTTTTTTTTCTTTTTTTTTTTTAATTTGTTTTGCTTGCTATCTCATCCTTTGTGCATTAAGTGTTGCATCATTCCACCAACTGCTCAATCTCCCATGCATACTTAAACAGCTATACCCCAGTTTGTCCAGTTGCATCATAAGCATTGCAGTCCACCGGAAGCAATGGATACCAGATCATCATCAGACAACCCACTAGCGAGAAGGACCACATGACAGTTTCTATGAGGGTGAGGGAAATGCTAAGTGGGCTCCATTTCAGTCTGAGGTAATATAAAGCCAGACAATTCCACTTACACCAGCACAGCCACAAAAACAATAATGCAAACCTCACCACAGGAAGCGATGCATGCGCACACATACATGCACGGCACGTGCACGTGCTCTCTCTGTTTCTGTCTCTCTTTTTTCTCTCGTCTCTCTCATACCAAATACCTCACAATATTGTAAAAAGATGTAAATTAAAGTACTTTTACAAGCTTATGTGACACACAAAAACACACACATGAATTCATGTGCCCATACACATACACTCTTGCCTATGTAAAGGCATCCACTGACAAACAGAAAGAAAAAAAAAAAAAAAAAATACTGACAGAAATACATGAGAGACCATTCACTTCACCTTAATAGGATGTTTCAAGGCTTCAAGAGCGGTGAACCGTGACGTGTCGCGCACCAACGAAGGTTTACCCAGGCGGGACTCGATGTATTTGGCTGCAACTCCTGTGCCATATTTAGCAGCGTACACCCCCACCGCCACCATTGTAAGCCCCAAAGCCTGAAATCACAGCCTGATGGGTGTTGTTTGTTGTTGTTGTTAATGTTGTTGTTGTTTTGTGTTTTTTTTTGGTGGTGGTGAAGATTTTTTTTGTCTTGTTAAAGTTTGTTTTGTTTTGTTTGCAATTTCATCCTTGCTTCCAGGACAATTATCTTCTTAGAAATTACAGAAGGTGATTACACACTGGCAGCATTCGCACAAAACCCTGGAAGTCAGATTTAAAACAAAGCGAAAAAAAAAAATCATTAATACTGTTGTTCTCATGAAAATGTGCTGTTAGAACAGATGACTATCTCTCCACAGACACACACACTGGCAACATCTACACACAAATCAAGGGAGTGGAATTTCCCAGCTGACAGCACCACTCTCTTGAACACTGCCTTGCTGGCAGTGGTGGTGGGTACTGGGGGGTTCACATTTCTACACAAACTGTAGTTTTTCAGGTGCAAGAATGGTCTTCTTTTATTTTTCTTTCTTTTTTCTGTTCTTTCTTAAGTCACAAGTCAGTCACAATTTTACAGCACACACAAGAAAGTTAGTTTTTTTTTTTTTCCTTTAAAGTCGCAAATCAGTCACAATTTTACAGCACAACAAGAAGTAAAACTAGAAGGGTGCTCCAAAAGAGCACTGACCTCTGCCAAAGTTTGAACAGTCCCAACCCCTTTGACACCTCCCCCCCTCCCCCCCCCCCCCCCCCCCCCCCCCCCACCTGTACCAAAATTTGACTCTTCCTTCCCCCTCCACCTTCTTTCCCAGCATCCTAACCAGGGAAACACAATGAGATAAGACTCACGGTGGCGGTGACTTTGTCCCAATCTGAGATGAAGGCTTGGAACCCTGTGCCCCAACACCGAGCCTGCTGTTCTAAAACATACAGGCACATGCAGATTACACACATGGACTCATTAGAAATATATCAATGCACAAACACACATACACACAGGCAGAACCATAAACACATGCTGCAATGCACATGCATAAACACACTGGCACACACACACATACACGCACACAATAGATGCAAAAAATCAAAAAGACAAAAACAACAGACCAACCAAAACCAAATATATGAAGTCAGTCAAACACAAGGCTTTTCTTTTTTGTCAGCACTCTAACTTACACCCCATCTTAGGAAAGCCAGAAAAGGAATAATAAACAAAATCAAAAGATACACACAAGGCAAAATCAAAGTAATTAATCTAAATAAATGAAAAAAAAAACATTAACTGCTCAGTCAGGGTTCATGGGCCACTCAGTGTCTTCAGAATTCCTTGCACATGATGGAGTTTCTGATCTCCCGTCCCGACACCCTCCAAAAAGAAAGGGATTTCATAAATCCCCGTCAAAATCAGGGCATGGAAGGGGAAAGAGAGAGACAAGATGAGAGGGGAAAGAAGCGAGTTCAGACAGTCTGTCAAAATTCCAGAGGTTTTACATGTTTTCTGGAAGCAATCTAGTATCGGAGCACCAACAGAGTATAATTGGAACAATGCTTTAGAGGACGTCGGTCTTCAACAATGTCTGACTTGCTAACACTGTGGTTCCATTTACTGAAGAGGCATTTGGAAAAGGTTTTGAAATTTCTGACCAATTCATTGGAAAAAAAAAAAACTACAATGAACAAACAAAACAAATCAAAACAAAACAGACAAAATGTATATTAAGATGTGGCTACTGCACTGAAAACAGTACAATAAAAGGCATTTTGTACAGCCTTTTTTTTTTTCATCTGGAAACAAAACAAGAAAAACTACCGGACATGCACATGGCAACAACTGCTTCATCTTTGCAAATGGTCACTGGCTGGGATTTGATCTGTGTGTACCATCTTTGGCAGGATGTGATGTCACAAGGCGAAAACCAGAACTGTGAGCGACTTCACATCCACTATGCACAGCAAAGATTGATGGAATCATGACCCTGGTGGTGCACTCTGACGTAGGACACTCAGCCAGCTGATTCCACAACCAAGCAACTAATACTATCAGAATTAACAGGTGGTGGCCTTGGTTTGTTGGACCAGAACAGGCATCACTGAGCACAACCACAATGACTTTGCAGCAGCAGTGTGTTTTCTGATAGGACGCCTCCTGATAACCTGATGTTGATGGCTCCCTAAGGCTGTCCACACTGGGACTGTGTGTAGCTGTGTATGAAACGAGGTGGCCAGAATAAGCAACATGGGGGTAATAAGGTTGAACAGGAACGGCAGATGAGACAGGAAACAACAAAAAATAAAGAAAGGATCAGTCAGAGAATCAACAGCCAGTCGACCAAGCAAGCAAGCAGCCCGTCACAGCCAACCCAATCAACAGCACTCACTTGATGGACTCCAGAACAGTCTGTCTGTTCTCGGCTGCCTTCAGTTTGATCTGTTCCCGGATGATGTCCTGGTTCTCCCTGTCGATCTTGGCCTTCCCTCGAAGCTCCGCCTCCAGACGCTGCATCTCGTTCTTGTGACGTAACTCCGCCTCATGCTCGATGGTTGCTGGACATCATCAAAAAAGTAGGACCATTCAAAACGGCCTTCCATCCCCCTCTATCCACGCATAGAAATGTTTGGTGTGTGTCATAATGCAAGAGTTTCTTTTCAGTTCAGAGTGAAAAGGTTTCCACACATCCAAGTATAAATTTGGAGGTTATCAAAAACTACAACTTTTCATTTTCAAATAACTGTTAAAAAAAAACAAAACAAAAACAAACAAACAAAAAAACAAACTACGCAAATATTTCTTTCAAGACACCAAGTGATTAAACTATCACAAAATCAACATTTCAGTTCCAAAAGGCTAGATGCTAAACCCTTGTTGATTGAATGAATGAAGCAGCATTTGTGTATCCTGAAAAGTATCAGACCAAAGTAAAATTCTGGGTCTCATATCTATTTCTGTATCGTTTAATGACCATTTGACCTATCCTGAGTGACCTTCCCTTCATATCCTATGCTGGATGTGTAATCGTGTGTTTGGTATCATTACACACCTGTGCGTATCCCACTGGGTGCTGATTGTATAAGTCTATGTAAATCCGTCACGTATAGGTAAAATAACAATCTGCCTGTATCCACCTGCCAATAGTGACTGTATGTTTTATTTCCATATGGAAAGTATTGAGTAGTAAGATACAATGTTTCGAGCAGATAGCTTTAGGTGTAGTATCCATCATTGTGAATTTTTCGGAATAGCCCCTAAAGGGTGTTTTTCATTTTCATATTGTGTGTAACTGGTAAAAACAGTAGACAACAGTCTAAAGACATGTCCATTTAACATAATTATGGGTAGTTTATTGACTCAGAAGGCACTAAAGCTTTGAAAACTTGGATGTCAGTGTAGACTATACCCCTACAGCCATGTGTTTGAAATTAATTCAAACTTCAATGGCAAATACACTGGCAACCAAGATTAGATGGGTCATCACTGGTGTTTGTCTCTATGTTTGCATCTTTGCAGTATAGTAGTGTGTAGTACATGTTAAAAAAAAATACAAAAAACAAAAAAGGACAAGAGCAAGGACTACCAACTAAGAACGACAAAACTAAATAAATCAGAAATGTCATCATGGTAGGGTTACCACTGATAACTTACATCGCCGAAGAGCTTCCTGTTTCTTCACCGATTCCTCCTGTCTGCGAAGGTTTTCTTCATTCATACGTGACTGCACACAGAACAAGCTGAATTACAACATACATATCTTAAAATAGCACTGTTCTCAGAATGTTTAGTTTACAGCTATGCATTCTATCGATCTGCCATACTCTGCATGTCTGCCATTATCAGGTAACAAAAATTCTGCCCTATTCTGCCCATCACCAATAAACCTCTGTTTTGTTCCCATACCGCTCATTTGAAAAGTATTTAGCATTAATTAAGATATGCCATTTGAACTCATCACCATTTGCAAAGCACATCAATTAAAGGTTTTTTTTTTTTAACATTTGTTCGGCTCACATCAAGTTTGACTGTAACAGTGATTGTAATTTTTTTTTTTGTTGTTAACATCCTGAACTCACATCAGACTCAAAGTGATCAATGCAATATTTTCTAGCATAGGAATTTATGTTCCCATAATTGTACAAAATGAAAGCTACAAAAACACAACACTGAAGTTTGACACAAACCTATAAGCACTGATGAAAACACACACTAGGATAAATCAAGGCCCTAGCAGTTCTGCATACACATGTTTTACTAACAACTAATCAATAAAAAACCAGTGAAATCTCAGAGAGCACTACAAACACATAGTAAAATATAAAATACATTTGCATGAATTAAAAAAGCAACCCCCCCCCCCCCCCTCCAATCATCTAACCCACAAGCAAAACCCATCAATCATAGGATCATAACTTACAAACAAACAAAAAGTATCCAAAATCACCAATGCCCCACTGGTGTAGCAAAGCATTGAGAGCACCAACTGAACATGGTGTTCAGTAACAAAAGACGAAACATTCATAACATGTATGCATCAATTAGATGCAAACACAAACATAATGCAGCATAAACTAATGCAAAAAGAACAACATTAACAACAACAAAAGCTTTCAATTTCCACCATCCCAATGAGCCAGCTACTAAAGTAGTCATCTGTATGCCAATTAACTCCCCCATTCCCTCCCCACCAAAAAAAAAACAACCCAACAATCTAACTTTCTAAGATAAACACAACAGCAAAGTAACAGCATGCATAACAGCTGCCTTGGTGCAGTGGTTAGTGTCATGGATTCTTGGCTGGAAGGTCGTGAGTTTGATTCCCACAAAACCCATTTATAGTTGTGGGATTTTTCTTGGTCCATGTCCGGCTATTACCCACTTTGCCGTGTGCTCAGCTGGGAATACTGAAACTGCATGTCAAGTTTCATCTACTTAAAGGATATGCCTCTAAGAGTATTGCTCAAATAGCATGACCAGCACTGCAGGTGTCTGTATTTCTCAGGCCTGGTTGATGCTGTGATTTGCAATGAAAGTAAGCGCAGATGCAGTCAAGGACCGGAACAGAACTCAGTAGTATCATCCCCTCATATATGAACACAAAAAGTCTGAAATTCTGTGGCCCTTCATGCTCTGCTCTCAAGGTGACCTCAATTTCTATTTCCTCTCCATGTCTATGACCCTGGTGAGTTCATGTAAAGATTGCCAGTATCGTCCAGCTCATGGCGACTTGTCGGTTGGACAGACATGGTGGCACCCTCCAAAGGGGTATATGCTCATTCATGGCTGGCTTCTCGACTGAACAATTACAGTCATCAAAAGGAGGAGGTTTAACAGGGGGCGTCCCACGTATGCTGGACCTGGACAGGCAAGACACCACAGAACACCACCAAAGTGACCTGACAGCAGTGCAGTGTCTCCTCTGGTGGGCTGCCTCTTGACTTGATATCATTTCTCCCTGTTGACTACTGGCAGCGAGGAACCAGAATGAACAGCTGTGGAGTAATGCTACTAGTGTGGACAGAAGATGATACAACAACAACAACAACAACAACAAAACCATAAGCAAGAATAACCAGTGTTCCACCTGCTGTGCCAGCTGGTCATCGTAGCGTTTGCGAGCCAGCTGATCCTGGTACTGAGCCCGCTGGTTCTGCTGCTTAGTCTCCTCCGACAGCGTCTTGCGGCGCTCCTCCTGCTGCACTCGCACCTGGTCCACTTTGATCTGCTCCAGCTGAGCCTCATATTCCTGTGCACACACAATTTTTGCAGTCAAACCTCCAATAAATGGTGCCTCCCTTTAATTAAAGACTTGTTTCTGTGTTGGAATATTTACATTCTTAGTCATTGAGAGAGAGAGAGAGAGAGAGAGAGAGAGAGAGAGAGAGAGAGAGATGCACACAGAGGGAGAGAGAAAAGTGACAGTCAGACAGACTGACAGACACAGAAAAAGGCAGAGAAACAGACATACATGTAGGGAGACAGACAAAGAGAGACAAACTGAGAGAGAGAGAGAGAGAGAGAGAGAGAGAGAGAGAGAGAGAGAGAGAGAGAGAGAGAGAGAGAGACTGAGAGACTGAGAGAAACAGAGAGAAAACGAGATTTGTGTTGTGACCACTGTGGAGGTGAGAGGTAAAATCAATGAGGGGAGGGCTTAATACTTAGATAGAGGAGGGGGTGGGGGACAGAGACAGAGACAGAAAGAGACAGAGTGAGGAGGAGAGGTAGAATTTTAAATAGTACAGAGATCGGGACTTTCACACCATCTGCAGAATACAGAAACAGAATGACCTACATGACCTATGATCCAGAGATAAGAACTCATATTCAAACAGGAAGGAACAGGTAAAACTTAATCCCACACCCTTAACCACCAGCTACAGAACCAAAGGAAAGCTGCCCTCAATACATTTACTGTTCCCTCTCTCCAAAGAATTCTTTCCCTCTTCACTTCCAAAATTAACAGAGATTTGCTTGTTTGTCCCCCCCCCCCCCCCCCCTGTGAAAAAATAATGGCTGAGTTGTAAAACTGTTACTTTCAGCAAAAATGAGGTCGAAACCTTAAACTCTGGAGATGCAGAGTCCATTCAACCTTACCTTCATCTGTTTCTGTACTTCCATTTGTTTGGTCAACTCCTGCTGTTTGGTCAGGTCCAGAGCTTCCTTGGAAAACCCTGTTGGGAAGAGGACAGAAACAAAGACAGAATGAACACAAAATTATGGGGAAGAGAGAAGGGAAACATACCGAAGGAGACAAGGAAAGAGGACCCTATTTGCATACACCCTTGGAACAGAAGCTAATCTACTGATCAATACAAAGCCTTCTGTTTCACTCATTGAGCTTCTTTTTTTCATTACGATAATCTTCTCTTGCAGGCTAAATGTGGGTATACTATAGCTGAGGGCTGGGGCTTGATGATTTATGATGTTTACAAGCAGACTCCTGACAGCCAGTCAGGCAGGCAATACAGCCAACACAAAACCTAATTCATTACAAACTTTCTGACAATATTTCAGCGACTGGATGGACACGGTGATGCCTTCCAAAGAGAGGGATACTTACTCATGATCGCTCCGCAGTCAAGCGATCATTCTTTTTAGTACGAACGCTTAGCAGGTCATGTCTAAGCATGTTGGATTGAAAAATAAAAACACACCACCAAACTGACTTAAAAACAGTGCAGTGTCTCCTCTGGAAGATCACCTCATGACAACTTGATACTGATTGCTCCCAGTGGAGAACAGTTATGCTTATGCTTTTATTTTTATTACTTAGTATAACCCAGCAGACCTCATAATGCCTTTTCAGGGCTGTCAAACTGTACTGGTAAAAAAAAAAAATCCAAACGAAAAGATAACATCTTGAAAAAGAAGCAAATGACAACAAAAATCTGATGACATGGTAGCTAACTACAGAAATTCTTCAGGCTGAGAACAGAATGTGCTGAGAACGCCAGTCAGTCACTTGATTCTCTTGGTGAAAACTTAATGAAAACCATTTGAATATAATAACAAAAAATACAAAAGCACCACGACCTGATTTATTCCTCTATACTCTCATCCTGTACATGTGCCATTCATACGCATGATCTTATATGATGTATCAGTTTGCCAGATCATTCTTTAAATGGGAAACAAATTACTTGCCCACAACTGTTTTCATAAACTTTCTCCCTCACACACACACACACACACACACACACACACACACACACACACACACACACACACACATCCAATCCAAGACATATTATAACCAGTTTATGACACTGAATACATTTCAAATGTATGAATTTGTGTTAGATCATTGTTTCTGGCACTAAATACACTTTATACATAAATTTGTGTAGATCATGCCGTTTATGGAGAATAATCAGACATTATCATGTGATTTCAGACAAATAAAACTTTCACGTAATAATAATCATAAGCAGCAGCAAGTGAGAATATATGAGGAAACAAAAGAATTCTCCAGGTAACTTCTGTGTGTGTGTGTGTGTGTGTGTGTGTGTGTGTGTGTGTGCGCGCGCACGCGCGCGTGCGTGTGTGTGCATGCATGCGTGTGTATGCGTGTGTGTGTGTGTGTGTGTGTGTGTGCGCACGTGTGTGTGTGTGTGCGTGCGTGTGTGTGTGTGTGTGTGTGTGTGTGTGTGTGTGTGTGTGTGTGTGTGTGTGTGTGTGTGTGGGTGGGAAGTGTCCTAACATGTAATCCAAGTTTATTTTATGCCCAGTCCGACTGAGTGATTCTCTTGTATAATAAAAAAAACTTCAGGTCTGAAAAGTTAAATGCATAGGAGTACGGCTGATTATAACATTGCTAGTGCTCTGCTTGTGCCACAATTTTTGTGGGACAAAACTGCCGGCATTGAAATTGGGTTTCTAGATTCGAGTGCAGATTTCTCACACTTGCCTATTGACAGAAAAAGGCACAAAAATGATAGATTACACACACACACACACACACACACACACACACACACACACACACAAACATGCGCATGCTGACAAACAGTAAACACAGATGTACATCCGAGTTCACAGATCTATGTATATGGGTGTGGCAAGGATGATGGGGAAAGGAAAACGTTTTCACTGCTCACACACACACACACACACACACACACACACACACACACACACACGTGTGTGTGCGTGCGTGTGTGTGCACACACACACACACACACATTCACACACACACACACATGCACGTACATGCATGCACGTACATGTATGCACGTGTGTGCACACACACACACACACGCACAGGTGAACATGTGCATTCTGGGGGGGGGATGGGGGGGGGGGGGGGGGGGGGGGGGGGGGGGGGGGAAGAGAGAAAGGAGACAGACAGGAGACAGAGGGTGGTGGGGTGGGTGGGTGGGGGGGGGGGGGGGGGGGGGGGGGGGGTCCGTTGTCTGCTGCAATCTTAACCCAGCCTTGAATCATATCATTTCGCCTGACCCCGTGAGATGACCCCCGAGAGTAAGACTGATGACCCGGAGCAATGACCTCTACACGAAAGCCTTTCAGCATCTTCCAGTCACAGATTCTAATAAATGAAGGAAAAAAAAAACAATCAAGGTTACTTTCTTTATAAATATGAACATTGCACAACTAGCGACTTACTTGACTGTTCCAGCTCTTTCGCCGCTTTAGCAGCTCTTTCCAAAGCAGCTGAATCGAACCGGTACGCGTCCATTTGTTTCCCCGATCCAAAGATTCCTCCACCTTTTCCTCCTTTTCCGTCGTCACCCCCGCCATCTCCGCCAGGTCCACCGGGAGGGGGCACTGGAAGCTGCGGAGGAGCCCCTTGGCCCTTATTTCCGACGCCAAATAACCAAGACATGCCACTGCCTGTTTGTATAAGTCGAAGATAGTCTTCAAATTATGTATCACCGATAACCTTGTGCGTTCTGCTTCACGTGGGGCTGCCGACGGAAGTACAGACTGTGAGCATGCGTACGCATAAATTGATGATGAAAGCTCTGGAAGTTTGGGGAGACAACTATGCTAAGCTTGTGTTACCTGATGAAATCATGGTTATACTTTGTAAATCGAATCAAGAATCAAAGGAAACGAAAAAACACTGTCAATAAATCAGTCAATTGATTAATCAATCAGCGTGTCTATAAAACGGACAAATTTTTTAAAAAAGAGTGAAAGAGACAAACCAATTACAGGACTATATCTTTCGCGTGAGAGTAAACTTCAACAAAATTAGAGAGGGGGGGGGGGGGGGGGGGGGGGGTGGAGGGGGGGGCAGGGAGGGGAATGGAAAGTGAGATGGAGGGGAGAGGAGGTTGAGGGGGTCATGGCGTTCACAGGGAGCGGTTAGGTGGGTGGGGCGGCGGTCCTAAAGAAGAGCGCGTCGTATACATGTGTGTGCATTTGTACATGCACGTAGTGTGTGTGTGTGTGTGCGTGTGTGTGTGTGTGTGTGTGTGTGTGTGTGTGTGTGTGTTCGCGCGTGCAACGCGTTACACACGCGTTACATTGGTGTGATTATCTTTTCATTATTGATTGTAATTGACCAAATGCCATATGAGGGGACGATCAACCTTTCAGAAGGGGAAGGCTCGAGTCTCGCAGTGGCATTTTAAACCCTAACATCAGAAAAGCAGCTAGGGATAATGACCTGGATGCGGTCCATCCCCCATAAGCTTAGAGTTCAGGGAAGAACAAGTCGCTAGTTGTCTTAAAAGCATGGTAGGCAGGTACTTTTCTGTGAAGACTTATGCTGTCAAGCTGTCCCTAGAATGCATACCTGCTGGTAAAACTGTGGTGAGACCAATGTTAGAATATGGCAATGAAGTGTGATCTCCAGTTTTGAAGAAGAATAGATTTATGGCACTCGTAGAAGATTTACCACACAAAACCTAGAATTGAGTGACTTAACTACGGGTAATAGCTAAAATTCATTACACGATCCAGCTGGGTCTGCAAAACCAGAGAACAAGCGGTGATGTGATAAAACCCTTATGTAGCTACTATGATACCTGAACTACTATATATAGAACTATAGTTCATTTATTCTTTCGAAAAAAACTCCAACATTCGAGGTCACTCTATGAAATCAAAAAATAACTGTTTGTTAAAATTATCATTATGCCCAGTTTTCGTTTTAACTTGCAGGATTACCAGTATTTGGCTGGCAATGGCTGTATAGCCACAGGTAAATTAAGAGACACTATCAACGGGGAAAAAAAAAAAAAACCGAATTCACAATCTTTCTATCCTTCAGTCTTCTCTGTTCGTTTGTTTGTTTTTGTTTGTTTGTTTTTCATTGAGCTTCTTCCATTCATAGATTGTCTTCTGTTACCTGTGTCGGTCTGTTGAGTAAAAACTTTTAACCCCTTTACCCCCCCCCACCCCCCCCCCCCCCCCCCCCCCCCCCCCCCCCCCCCCCCCCCCCCCCCCCCCCCTATACGCGTTACATTTGCGGGCCGTGATCCCAAAATCTTTTGTCTACACAAAAGGTCTAACTGCTGTGTGTATATGTACGAATGTACTATGCATTGGCCTATGGTTTAGCAGACGACAGCTCTGCAAGTTCACAGCATACGAAAACCTGACAAATGGCTGGAAAGGGTGGACATTTCGATTACTTTGGAGGCGTTGAAGGGTAACAATCATTCAGATGCTGACGCATATTGTAAAGCTTAAACTATTTTGTGCCCTTGTATTTATGTATTCAGATATATAAACTGCGAGAGTGACAGACTGTTTTTTTTTTTTCTCCATCCTAAGTGGGCCAGAGTTCCCACTAATCCGCCTGATGGCGGAGTCGACTGAGAGTCTCCCCTCCCCCTCCCCTTCTTTTTATTGAAGGGGAAGGGTAACGTGCACATCTATGACCTGTTCAGATAATCTCATTCTAAGTCCATGAAACAACCCGGAAGTAGCCTAGTCAAATCTAGGTCTGATGCTGTCTGGCGAAGTTGGCAGTTTTTAAGCGTGGGCATTGATGATTGAAGGAAACGCCCTTATCATGACGTGAATGCTGGTCCACTTCTTGTCAAGAGGAAGAGTGTTTTTATTGATGGGGTATCTTTAGAAGAAGCAAAGGCTTTCGGCAGCGTTTCCCCCAACGTAGTGCCCAAGGTCCAGTCCTCAGTTATCATCATCAATAACCTTCCAGACAATGACAAAAACAGTGTAAAAATATTTGCATATGACACAACTCATAGATACTTTACATTGTTCAAGAAATGCAGCAGTACATACTAAGTTATGAAAATTCACATTTAGTTATAGAAATGAACTATCAATAGAATAAAGTGATGGAAACCACAGAATGTGCTCTTGGTACTAACATTTTCATAATTTTGTTAACAATAGTGAAGTTTTGAAAAGATCTTTACTTTGAAGATGATTGATATACCAAACGTATAATAGTCCTGAAAGAACTAGACCAGATGTTGCATAAGCATCAGCTTGCTTGACATTTGATTTTTTTTTTTTTTTAAGGGGGCATAATAAAGCCATATTTTTCTGCTATGACTGTAAACAGTAATCCTTAGGTGCTGAACCTGAATTTAACCTGAAGAACAGGAATGGGAATCCAGCATCTACAAAAAGACTTCCATATGTTGCAGAAATGCTTGAACAAGGGGGTGCGTAAGTTTCATCCACAGAAATAAAGTGTTTGAAACCTGGAAGGCAAAAATCAGATGCAGTGCACCATATGAAAATGGGTTGCATGTAAGACAACAATCAAAGTGGAACAGTTCGAAGTGAATGAGTGAGAAAGAATTGGAGTATTAGGATTCTGGAATCATGAAAACTGTTAACTAAATGCATTGCAGAGATAACCAACAGTCAGGCTTTTAAAAGTCCCATTTCCACTACATGATGGGAATAAAAATCTTAAGTGATATGCTCAAAGCTTAGTTATGCTTATTTGTTATACTCTCATCATACCTGTACCTTTATTGGCTATCTTTCCTTCTTTTATAGATTATGTAAGATGCTGCACAGTAAAAGCAACCATCATACAGGGCTTGAAAGGTCTTTCAACAGTCTGCCAGAGAAAAAAACATTTGTGAATTTTTTTAAGAGCTTAATTTTTTTGCCAATTTTAAGATTAAATATTTGGCAGTCCTGTCAGGAAAACATGAGCATTGAAAATCAAAGATGTTCAACAAAAAGCAATCAAACTTCAGGCTTAGCTGACAAGTATGCTACTGGCTGCATACAGGAGGTTATGGATTCTGAGACTGTTACATGGAGCACCAAAGACTTGGAGGAGACTGCATTGAAGAATACAAATACATGGCTGATACATTGTCTTACACTCCAAAAGCTTTGATCTGGCTATGGCAACAGATCTTCGAGAAAATTCGTCAAATTTCATGAAAAGCAGTTCTAACTCAGTATTATGGAAGTTAGTTATCAAACCATAGCATAAGCAGATGGAACAGTTTGCCCTTTGAAGTTATTACAGCACCATCTATGAAGTCTTTCCAGAACCCATCAGACTCCCACTGGTAAAATCTACCTACACTGAACTTTCCAGCATGTCAGAATTAAGATGACCCTCTCACCATGTGTGCCAAAAGCAAAAGAATTTATGTACAAGGTGACACAACCTGTAGAATCTGCAGGTGAGAACACCAGACAGGTTGGCTAGAACAACCACTCTTTGGTTGAGATGCTCCTGGCCTTGAGTGACCATCTCATGGTTATAGAACATAGTGTTGTTGAGCCAGCCAGATCCAAGGTGGTTGCACCGAGTTCATGGCTAGAAAGAAGGCCAAAACTAACACGATGTTAGAGGTTCTCTAGGAAATTTGTCGTCACTTTGATTAGCTGAGAGATCTTTGGGCCAATCAAAGGGTGTACATTATTCCCAAAGAACCTTTTGCAACAAGTCAAGAGAGAACAGAAGTGCTGGAGGTCAAGACTGGCAGCCATGAGAAACTTGGATTTGGAAAGACTCTCCAGTCACATTAAATAATTCCTTTTGCTGGCTCCATGAAGGCTCACCAAACTTGGGTAAATGTCTCTATCAAACGTCTGTGTCACCTGAATAATTGAACAGAAAGAGGGACATTGTGGAAGGGCCGAGATGTGAAATTCTGCTGAAGGAGGGCTTGTACAACAAGAATAACTACCTCTGTGTTTCTGACCTGATAATCAGA